>CAMPDV010005375.1:0-28044 GCA_946699065.1 Loxodes magnus
TAAGAAACATAAAGCAATAAAATTTAAACGAAATGGATTTAAACTGTAGAGAAGGGAAAAATATTACTAAGTGAAAGACTAGGAAGTTACTACGAAGATATTAATAATTTGAAGAATTTTAAAGCAGCACTAGAGTAATTCCTTCAAGATAACTATTCTCAATTCAATCAGTAAAAGGAATAGCTCTTTGCTTCTTTAAATAGTTTACAAGAATGATCAAGTTTAATGCAGCAAGAAAGAGTAATGATCGTTCATTTTGGCAAGTTAGGAAAAAGCTACAGTTATTTAACGGACTATACACTTAGGTAAAAGTATCAAAATTTCAAAGTCTTTGAGTGTGGCTAGAATTCGCTAGTGGAATCTGATTCAAACTCTTTTCAACTTTAACTAAACTAAATTAAAATCCTTCAAAATTAGCTCTTAAACTAGGCTAAAGTGATGAAGTTTATTTTTAGCATTGACAGCTAGAAAATGAACAACTGCATTAGCAATATAAATAAGGTTGTAAGAATGTAAGGGCTTGATATAGCTAATGGCTCGCTTTTTATCGTTCATGGGTCAAGTTTAGAAAATGAAAGAAGAGATTATGAAACTGCTAAGAGGTCTTTAAATTAAATCTTTGAAAACTAGAAGATTAATCCTGCTCATATAGTTCTGAATACTTAGAGAAACATATAAGACAAGCAATTATTGTAATACACAGCATTCTAACTAATATTGTAACTAATAAAATAATATAATATTGAAACAATTTGATAAAGTGATAAATATACATAAAACTATATAGAATCAAGATAATCAAATGCTTAACTATTAAAACACTAAATATAAAATACACTAATCGATACTAAAAACTTAGATAATTTAGCAACCTAAGCATATAAAAAATATGCCTCTTTAATTCCCTTTTCCATACTTGGTTTGCATTAAGTATCTTTAGTCAGAGCATTGAATGTGGGAAAATCAAGAATTGAGTTTTGATTAGACGCTTAGAAAAATAATGAATGAGTCTCAATAAAAATAGAAGTATACAAAGAAATGGATCAAAGAGTACTAATGCTTAATAAAAAACACCAACTTAAATAAGAAGAAAAGCACTCCAATGATGATAACCATTAAGGTGTGCAGTTAAAGATTCTCTATGAACTAGCGACAGAAAAAACGTTGACAGTTATTTATGAAGTTGAAATTTAGAGAGACTAATAGTAATACATATCTCTATAAGAAGCTATAGAGAATAATAAAAGCAAATAAGCTAATTTTACTTTCTAATAACTAGAGATGATACTTTACAATATCTTAGTCTATTAACTGAAGCTACTTAAGTAGGGTTAATTTATGACTATTACAAGCGATTCTATCCTAGTTAATGAAGACTTCACTAAAGTAAAGTTCACATAAGAGCCAGTTTAGCTTAACTTAATAAAAGGATGAATATTCCTTATACTAGAAAGCAATCCTTTTTACTACATTTATTTACCTAAAGAGTTTATTGATACCATGATTGCAGGTAAAGAATCACCACATTATGGCTGGTTTTTGGTAAAGCAACTTACGATACTGTTTAGAAACTTAATTTACCTAGAAGAATTTGAGCAAGATAGATTAGCTAGAGAAGGAGTGATACTAAAATAAATAGTGTCTAAAATAGAAAAGAATAAGCTTTAGCAGCAGGAATATGACTATAGTCACTTATAAAGGTTATTTGTTTTCTAGGTTTAAGAAGCTTAATAATCTTGATATCTACATAATTTCGTAAACTACTTAGTGAAGAGTTCTAAGTCCTTAGATTAATAAATGAAAGACTAAATGACTTAAGCATTTGAAAATCTAAATAGCTTAAATATAGAAAGCTAAGCAGGTAATTAGAATAAATAAGTTTAGCCAAATTATATGAGAAGGAAATAGTTAAATATAAATAATCAATCAAAAATATAATACTTCTATAAAACTCTTGACTAGAACTAATAGCAAAGTCATTAATATCAAGAATAAGATACTTAAGACTTTATTATTAAGCTATATCAAGAGTTTAAATCAAATCTACTATCAACTAATATATTTAACTATTTACACTAATACCAAAATACTATTTGCCAATATAGAGATATCATCAAAATCTCCTATAAAAGCGATTAGCAACAAACATTAAATTAGATCATTTAGTAGAGTCAGTAAATCATGAAATAGCTTAAAGCAGAATACGATACTAAAGTTAAAAAGCATAATAGAAAACTCATCTAAGGCCTAATTGTATAAATATTCATGAACTAAGAATTCTAAAACTTCTTAACTTAAAAATACTTTAAATTCTAAAGTGATAATAATAAATTTAGTCTGCAACAAAATTAACAAAATGAAGAAACATTTAAAGCAGTTTACATGCTATAACTATAATAATATCTAAAGTAGCAAATAAGAGATTTCTAGCTTAATAGTTTCATGGTTACTGCTCTTGCCTTATATCTTGAAAGAAAAGGACTAAGAGAGTTTATAGAAAATAAAGCTCTTGTTATTCCTTTTAGTGCCTTCATCATTTTTCAGCTTTTCCGAAATGATTAGTTAGAAGCTCATTAAATGTACTAAGAGATAAGTAATTATGGAGGGTGATCAGTTCTCTGCAACTGGTATATTTATGGTATGAAAGGTTATGGAAATAGTGTTCAAATTAGAAGTTATTAAGTAAGTCGTAAATACCTTGAACTAATTTGACTTAGTAGAGAATTTAAGAAATAATAACTAAGTTGGAAACAAAAGCAACTAGGACTTTTATAAGTAGTAATATAGAAAAAAATAATAAGTGATCTATAAAACTAATAATAATTTACTATAAACTTTAGCAAAAGCGATGTATAAAATGATACAGTTTGGAAAATTATAAGTAGAGTAGAAATTTAAGAAATAATACAAGCAGTATAAAGAGGAAATAAAATAGCATTTGTTAATAATAAAAACTAGTTATAAAGTGTTCAATGATATGAACTAAGTTAGTTTGATCGTAAATATCTTCTTTCTAAGTAAGATGAGCAATTATCTAAGAATATTATTAAATAGCTCATTTCTATAGTAAATGGAGGAATCATTCCTCTAAGTTTATTGAAACAGTTTAGATTATGATTCCCTGATGATTCAGAAGATTCATCTGAAGATCCCAAAGAAGAAGCAACTAAAGAGAATCTTGACTATTAAATGAGTTAACATTAGAACGATGTGCTTTCAATTGATATAAGACTACTTTAAGAGTTGTAAATGTTGGTTTAAAGCTTGAATAAAGTATATGAACGTAAATAATCAGCAGTATAAACAATCTCATATAAACTAGTATTTGCAAGTGCTTAATTAAAAATAACTTAAGGAAATGGTTATAAATCAAGTCAGGAAGAGAGTGAAAATAGTAAAGACAGTTAATCATCTAAATAAGTAGAAGCAACAATAGAAGAGTAATCAAATAATGAGAAACTATCTAGCTGCTTAAAATAATAAATCATATTTAGTTTAAATTAGTAAGCCAAAGAGACACTAAATTCTAATTATAACTCTTCTTAAGTGCAAATTTAAAACGAAGTACTAACTAAGCAACAAGGAATCAATAAAAAGCAAGGGATCAATCAATCAGTGCAAAGTCTCCAGCAAAATTAAGGATAACTAGATTAAAATTAATATTAACCCAATCAATTATGGTCAATAAAAAAGATCTATGAAAAGGAATAAAACGATTAAGTGGGTAAGAATTTACTAACTTTTCAAATGTAAAGATAAAAAAATTGAAAGCATTGACAATCATTTTCTAAATTACTTTAAGAAATATAAAAACCATTACCCAATTTAAGAGATTAAGCTATTTTTAGAATCTATAGCAAATAAAGGAGAGAAGTTAAAGCAACTAAACATTTAAAGCTATTAAATAAGTTTAAATATATGAAAATAAATAATAATATACTATAAAATACACTTCAATCATCTATCATTTTACTATTATTTTGTAAAATCATATCAGATAGATGTTAAGCAAATTATTTACAACTTTTAGTTAAATTTATCTAATTTATTAAGCACAGTCTTTTAAATAAGAAAAAGACTTATTTAAAAGTAACTCAAACTAAAGCTACATATCTTTATACGAAAATGTTCTAAATATAAATAAATCAAAATACATTTGAAAAGCTATTATGTAGCAGTATTGTCTCTTATAGAGATAAAATCAAATTATTTTGGGAATTAATAGGATTACTAAATTATCTCAAAAGCATTGAAAGCGTAATTATTGTCATTGAAATCTCAAAATGCTAGATGCTACTAATGATACTACTGAAATGCTTAAAAGATAAAAAATGAGATCTAGAGTAACTTAGTTTGATATGAATAATAAAAATTATAAGAAGAAAAATAATTAAATTAAATAAGTAAGAAGGAGAAAATATTTTGAATACAATCAAGATAAATAGAAAAGTTAGAAGTAAAATAAATAAAGAGCATAGATAATTAGAACTACGAAAATGATTCTAATAAATATTATTACAGCAATTTAAAATATAATAAGCTTTTAGTAATAGATTTTTTATTTATTTTATAAAGAGCTGAGTAGACTCATGGGAAAACAACTTAATTTCTATCTATGTTTTAAAATTGATAACTAAGTTTATACTTTGAAAAAGGATTAGATAAAGAATTTGGAAAGTAAAATCTTTGATAAATTTATTAAGAAATAAAAATATAAGCCAGCTTATAGTTAGATGGAAACATATAGAAATTAAAAGAGTAATATAATTCGAAATATAATTTTGAGAAAGCACAAAGAAATTGAAAATCTCAGAAAATAAAAATAAAGTTTAATTAACTGGAACAGATCCAATAGAGAAATGAAACAAATTATACTAAAATTATACAACAATCTAGTTAATATAGCCTTAAATAAATATCATTCTAAATTATTTGCGACTAATATCACATGTTTATTAAATAAAGACAATTTAAAAATTATAGCTATAAAATTAAAAAAATAGATAAAAAGCTAAAAATACAAACAAAAGGAGACTAAATTAATAAAAATTAATTTTATAAATGATTATCTTAATTTTAAGTTTTTAGAAATAAATTAAAATTTAATAGTGCTAGCTTTTTTATTTTTCTTACATTTTCATATAATTTAAATTAGGAATTTTACGCTTGTTTGCTAAAATCCATAAATAATGAAATAAAAAGATTAAAAATAAACTAAAATTAAAATATTTAAAAAATAAGCTAATTTATTTTATAAATATAAAAAAAATGGTTGAAGGTTTCAAGTCAGGATCTATAACACCTCTTTCTGAGCCAAAAAGAAAGGAAGTTTTAAAGAAACCAAGTCTTAATAATCATAAAAATCTTCACTATCAAAACCGTAATCAAGACTGAACCAAAAACTTGGAATCTAACAAAACAAACGAAAGCCAACTTTGAAGAATATAGATATGGAAACTCCAACCTCAAGCAGAAACCGAAGAAAAAATGAAATCAGTTATCACCCTGGAGGTATCAGAGTTAAACCATTCTGGTCAGATGAGCATGGAGTAGCTCATCAAAGTGGTACTGAAACTCCAGGAAGAGGTCAAGCGATTGAAGAAAGACAATGATATGATGAAGGCAAAGCTTGAATATTATTAACTATTACAATTCATATTAATAGTCTTTTACACTCTTTATAAAAGCCAACTACTATTTAACATAAAAAAATAGCCTCGCCGATAGTTGAACTCGGACTAATGGATTATAAGACCGTGGTGCTAAACCGTTACGCTATGAGACATTTCTTCTTTGATATTTTATGTAGAATTTTATATATATAAAGCTTAAATTTATGTGACGACAAAAAAACGTTATATTGTTCTTTATTTATATTATAACTGCTTTTTTTTATTACATTTTGTCAAAGTGAACTTACTACTTTTTCAAAAATAATATAATGCGGTTTGTGAGGATCGAACTCACGACCTTCAGATTATGAGACTGACGCGCTACCGACTGCGCTAAAACCGCTTATTATTAACTATTACAATTCATATTAATAGTCTTTTACACTCTTTATAAAACATTTTAAAGCTTTTAATTTTTTATTTTATGAAAGTGGTCTTTAGACAAATAGTTAACTAATAAAAGTATTTTTTCATAGTTTTATTATTTTTATACTTTAATAGAGATTTAAAGGATTTATCCAAAGCATGATTATTATAAAAATTAGCTAAGTATTATGCTTATCACGAAAATAAGTAATGTATTTAAATATTCTAATCTAATTTTGTAAACCTTTGCAAAGCTATTTATCTTACAGTTAACTCTGATTTGATTATTATATGTTTTCTATAAAATGAAGTTTAAAGCTTACGAAAAGATTAAATAGATTATTAATAAAAATAAATGAATAACTAGTTTCTTAAATACTCTTTATTGATGTATATTAGTATATCTTAGTTTATTTATCTAGCTTCAATTATATTTTTAAATCTATTTTTCTTTTTTAAATAAAAGGATTTATCAAATAGATATCACTTCACTTTTGGCTAAATTTATTATGTAAAGTTTAAAAATCTTAGTTTTTCTGAAAAATATTCTAACTTAATGTTTCTTAAGAATTGGTAGCAAAATTCTACGTAAGATAAAAGATTTAATTTATATACCTTTATAAGCTTTCAGCAAGTAGATTTAATTAGGTACAAACAGCTTAGTAAATTGAATAGTGTTACTTTAAAAGTTTTGTTAGTGTATTATTGCATTAATATGTTTATAGCTATAATAGATAATAGAATGCTTATAGATTAATTATGCTTTTTGATTCTTTTTTAATATAGCACTACAATTTATTAAAGTAACTATGTGCTAAGCTTTAACTTAATTAGATTTCTCAGTGTTTTTATTACTAATGAAGATAATAAAAATAAAGTTGAGATATGATAATTAGCTAGTTTAATAGCAAGCTATAATATAGAACAAGAGGATAATTAAAAATGATATGATAAAACAAATAATAAGTAGATATTAATTTTAGTTAGTTCCATATATATTAAATTATTCCTTATGAAGGAACTAAAGTTTTATATATCTTTATTATAATACCATTTCTTTAAAAATTACTACTATATTTTATATTATGTTTAATAGTTATTTATATATAAATATTCATCTTCAAAATTACCTACCAACTACATTTCTACAACCATTTATTTGCTTAATACCTCTTTGTTTTATTTCATTAAGTATAACATAATAAGTCAGCATAACTTATTATATCATTGTTACAATCAATTGGCACCAAAAATAAGTGACTAAACTCTTTAGTAAATCATGCTTGTAAAATTAAATTTTCTAAGTTAAGTTATAAATTCTAAATATACTTCAAGTGTAATTCTTAAAGTAGTCCTTATTATTTACTTAATACCTGTTTTATAATTCAATCAAACTATTTTTAATTTATACCAAGTTCTCTGAAAATTCCTTTATATTAAATATATCTAAGATTTATTTCAAATCCTTTTGTTCCTTTAATCCAATTTTTTAATTTAATAAGCTCAAAAGTAAAATATAACCATATTTTAGATTCTAAGACCCTTCATCAATGAAATTTAGTAAGTGTTACTCTTAAAACTAGCATTAAATTAAATGCTATTTATCAATTTCTCTACAAAAGAAATTTCTAATTTAGTTATTTTGCTACTTTAATAAATCCTTTTATCAGTTACTATTTAGTTGTATTTATTATAAAGTGAATACATTTTTATTAATACCCTTAAAAATCGTAAATATAATCTTTATTTAAATAATTAGAAAATTATAATCTATTATTATATTATTTACTAAAGAAAAGCTCATTAATAAGCAGCAACTTTATTTTACATTCCTGTCTAAATTTAAGTTTTTACTAAATTACTTTTAAACATTTTTTTATCTAGAAACTGCAAAGTAATTTAGTAATTTAGAATATAGCTTTTTGATAATTGGATTACTTCTATTAAAGTAAACATCAACGCATTTTTATCTAGCTCGCTAAAATGCTTTTTATATTGGGCAAATGTATTGTCCATTCATCTTAAAGATAAAATAATATTAAAACATATTAAAATTTGGTTAATAAGGAGAAGTTTAAATAACTAGTTGATTTAAAGTTAAATTATACAAGCACTAAAGCTATTAAAGAGGATAGATATACCAAAAGTATAAAAAATAATTATCACAAATAGTAAAAATAAATGCTATGCTAACTATGAAATTTAATACATTAGCCAAGGTTCTAAGGCTAATCTTAGTAAACTACAATTATCTATAGTAGCAGACTTTTTTAATAAATAATAAAGGTTTTTTCAGATTTTGTTAAAAACTTTGTTTTAAGAAAAATTCACCAAATTCTTAAAGATAATTGCTTAGGAAGGATTTATCTAGGAATAAATTTAGTCTAATTAGTTAAAATTTTATCAAAGGTACCTAATACTTTAGCAAGGTATCACTTAATATGTATATATAGTTAAAATTAAATCTTAGGTATTAGATAAATCTAATATTATTTTACCATTTTATAATTTAACTAAGTACAATAGCTATTCATAATCTTATTGCTAACTAGACTCTAAATAATTTATAATACGAGATATTGCTTCTTTTCCTTTTAGTTGTATCAACTAATTTAATTTCTCTTAAAGCAGGTAGTTGCTATGAAACCTTAGCAAAGTATTTACCCTAACCTATTTATTTTAGATACAATAGAAATACCTGTTTCTTAGTATAGGCTTTAAATATATACGTGTATGCTCATATTTAAATATTACATTCATAAAGCTTTAATTTAGTTTAAAGGCTAAACTTAAAGGAGTTATTAATAATCGTTAAAAAATGGAATCAATTAGAGGATTTTAAAAGTGGGTTTGGTTAATAAAGGATAAGGACACGTATTCTAGGATAATGGAACGGGACCTTGGTTAAAAATGTTTAGACATTAGTCAGAAACTAATGATTATACTAAACTTAAACACATCATGAAGCTTTGCTCTGATGAGTTTACAATCAGTCTAATAAGAGGAAAACTCAAATCTTTTAGAGTTATTAAAAACCCTCAACCTTGGATGACTTAAAAAACTAATAATAACTCATAAGCTGAGAGGACCATAAATTATTCTCCTAAAATCGATACAAAATTGAATGATAAGTTTGAGAGGTAGTTAAAGCAAAGGCTAATTCATTTATAAAGTAAGGAATATAGAGTAATACTCAAAAATATTAATAATTTGAAGAATTTAAAAGAGGAAATAGAATGATTGCTTAAATGCAATCATTTATTTAATACTTCAGATTTCACTTTAGTTTCAATCTGGAAGTCTAATTTGATATGCCAAAATAATAGAAAAATTTGCCTCATTCCATTAAGGTAGTTGAAGGATTTTGAGCTTCAGTTCTATTTATTTAATTAAATTTAATATTAAAACTTATAAAAGCTAAGGAGTCTTGGATAGTTGCTAGTGGAATTTTCTTCAAGCCATATAAGTAATCAAAAAATAGATTAATGGGAAACCAAAGTGTAATTCAAGCAAATAATAGAAGAAAGAAAAGCATCAAAAGCGGAGAGAAGATCAAACTTGAACTTAGAAGAAATAAAAGATTTCTTTTATAATCTTTGTTCTTAAGATGAAGGATTAAAAAATTATAGCAAAGTAAAGATCTTTAAAAGGAGAAAGAGAGAATAATTAATCTTTCTAAACATTGCTACATTAAGCATATTTGTAAAATAATAAAGTTTAAATAAATAATTAACATCTAAGATAAATTTCTCTAAAGACCCTTAAGAGTAAAGCATACTAATATGTAAACTATATAAAAGCCCCATAAGGAATTAATTTTTTTTGTTATGATTTGCTTGTTTTAACCTTTTTAATTCATACATTTCTTAATATTATTTAATCCTTTTCACTCTGTATACAACTAATTTAGATTTTAAGCTTTTTAGCTGAATTTATGCTTCTTAGCAAACTTAAATGCAAATAAGTTAGTAACCTTTGGTTTTAATTAGCTCCATAGTTATTTAAAGATTTATTAAATTTTATTGTATTAAAGCATTTTATTTTAGTCCAGGTATAAAAGAGAAAATTAATGTTTAAGGTAACTTTATTTAGCTACTAGCTTATTCAGCTTTACATGGTGGTAAATTTTAGATTTAAACATATATTAATGTTTTAGAGCAATTAATGAAAAGCGTTCTTCTTTTATTAGTTTTGATAACTATGTAGCTTACTTACAAAAGAATAAAAACTAAGAATTAGAATTTTAAAAGCTGTGGTCTAATTACTTAACTTGGTTATTAGCCTTTTATTGTGTTATATTGGTAAAATAGTTGAATAGAAGATTTGATAAGTATAATTTAAAGGTATCTTTGGTGGTGATGCTGCTTGTAATATAAGTTGAATATGTTTGTTAGAGTATTTAATTAAGGTATAAAGACAATCATATGATTTATTATTAATTAAAATAAGTAAATGATATATGATGCTTTAATTAATACCCTTACAACCTTCTCTTATATAGCTTAGATATCTTTCTTAAATGGCCTTATTAGTTATATCTAACTAAATCTAAAAGGAGTTGATATGGTAAAATGGTTTAATTAAATTAAAGGAATAATAATTAAATTTAGACTGTAAAAACTAGAGTTAATATATAATGGAGATTTATTAATTATTTAAGTGTAACTATTAATCTAAATTATTCTTGCTATAAATAGCTTATCTTCTAATACTTTTTAGATTATGGGAATTAAAATAGAATTTCCAACTAAAAAGCAACTCTTAAATATCATTAGTCAATCATTATTTTAATCAATCCTTTATCACCAATCTAACTAGTGGCATATGATTAGGGAAAACTATAAGAGTAAATTAAGATAGCTAATTAATACATTCAATCAATTAGGATTTCCTAATAACTTTATTCCAAGATTACTTTAACTATTTCATTTAGAAAATTTACAAATTCCTTCATAGTGCTATTAAATACAAGGAATATAACTTAGAAAAATAACCCCCATTTATTAGGAGTTCTCAAGAAATACCAAAATTCACATTTAAAGCTAATTTAAAACCATAGCTATATAAGTTTCTTAATCAAGTGTTTAATAGTAGCTTTCATAATAAAAACTCTCAAAATTTAAAAGCCTATGGGAATATGTCTAAGTATCAAAGGAATTGGAGAAACAATTTATATTAATAAAACTTTAAAAGATGACAAAGATAAAAGTTGGTTTGATAATATTCAAACAGTAATTTAGATTCCTTTAAAGTTAAGGCATGTTTAAAAAACATTTATATTTTAGATAAGAAACTTAAAGAATAAACAATAGGTAAAATATCTTTAATAGCTTTTAGTATTATTTTATGCTTTATCTTAATTATTTTTTTATATATTGTAATACATTGAAAATAATAAATATTCCAAACAGTATGAGATATGTATTTATTATAAACAAATGAATTAAGAATAATTTTAGGTAAGTTAAGAAAAAATATTAATAACACATTTATAAAATAATAAAAGTCTCATATAGATAAATATCCTACTTGCTTACTTAAATAAATGTTTATTTAAAGAAGAAAAAGTGTAAGTTCGATATTTGAATAGTAATAATCAATAAGCTTCTTGGTATTTATTATTTACTAGCTCTGGAAAATTAATTAAGCGACTTTAGAATTTATATATAAAACAATTAATATTTTAAATAGTCTAAAGAAATATAAATAAACTTATTATATTTGGAATATAATCATCTCTTTAGGATACTTATATAATGAGATTTAAATTAAATAAATAAACCATTAGTTAGAAAGCTAGCCTAGTAATTTAATCAAATATATTTATTAATGTAGGTTTATCAAACCACTAAATCTAAAATCAAAAAATAAAACAAATTAAAAAAATTTAAACTTGAAGAAAGAAGAAGAAAGAGAGAAAATAAAAGGTTGTAGAATTATTTGTTTATACTTTCAATAAAGGTAAATAAATCTAATTTTTCTTAACTTTATTTTTAATAATATCCTCTATTATTTCAACTTATAATTAAGTTCTTTATAAAAAGATTAATAATAAACTAAATTAATATAGCAATAAGATCAATAAGCTCATTATCTATTTAAGATTTTTTTAAATCAAAGAAAATAATAAAAAATAATAAATTATTTGAATAATTAAATACATCAGTCTGCTTTAATAATTTTAGAGAAATAAAATTAAATAAGCTTTAATTTATAGGGCAAGGCTAATTAAGCGAAAAATATCTAATATATTTTTTGATTTATAAAATAAAGAAAATTATTACTTTAATAAGTCTTTTATATTACATTAGTATAAAATATAAATCCTTCAAGTATATAAAGGATTATATAAAGTCTTTATAAAATATAATTATTTATATGCTTAGTAATTAATGATAATATCTTGATTATACTAATACTTTATCAAATAAATGTTCTCATTTTTTCTTATTTTTTAAATATTTTAATTTTAGTTTATTTTTATTCTTTTTATTTCATTATTTATGGATTTTAGCAAACAAGCGTAAAATTCAAATTTTAAATTATATGAAAATGTAAGAAAAATAAAAAAGCTAGCACTATTAAATTTTATTTTATTTCTAAAAACTAAAAATTAAGATAATCATTTATAAAATTAATTTTTATTAATTTAGTCTCCATTTGTTTGTATTTTTAAGCTTTTTATCTATTTTTTTAATTTTATAGCTATAATTTTAAAATTGTCTTTATTTGATAAACATGTGATATTAGTTACAAATAATTTAGAATGATAGTTATTTAAGGCTATATTAACTAGATTGTTGTATAATTTTAGTAAATTTATTTCATTTCCTTTCTCTATTTGATCTGTTCCAGTTAATTAAACTTTATTTTTATTTTCTGAGTTTTTCAATTTCTTTGTGCTTTCTCAAAATTATATTTCGAATTATATTACTCTTTTAATTTCTATATGTTTCCATCTAACTATAAGCTGGCTTATATTTTTATTTCTTAATAAATTTATCAAAGATTTTAGTTTCCAAATTCTTTATCTAATCCTTTTTCAAAGTATAAACTTAGTTATCAATTTGAAAACATAGATAGAAATTAGGTTTTTTCACATGAGTCTACTCAGCTCTTTATAAAATAAATAAAAAATCTATTACTAAAAGCTTATTATATTTTAAATTGCTGTAATAATATTTATTAGAATCATTTTCGTAGTTCTAATTATCTATGCTCTTTATTTATTTACTTCTGACTTTTCTATTTATCTTGATTGTATTCAAAATATTTTCTCCTTCTTACTTATTTAATGTAATTTTTTTTCTTCTTATAATTTTTATTATTCATATCAAACTAAGTTTCTCTAGATCTCATTTTTCATCTTTTAAGCATTTCAGTAGTATCATTAGTAGTGTCTAGCATTTTGAGACTTCAATAACAATAATTACGCTTTCAATGCTTTTGAGATAATTTAGTAATCCTATTAATTCCCAAAATAATTTGATTATCTCTATAAGAGACAATACTGCTACATAATAGCTTTTCAAATGTATTTTGATTTATTTATATTTAGAACATTTTCGTATAAAGATATGTAGCTTTAGTTTGAGTTACTTTTAAATAAGTCTTTTTCTCATTTAAAAGACTGTGCTTAATAAATTAGATAAATTTAACTAAAAGTTGTAAATAATTTGCTTAACATCTATCTGATATGATTTTACAAAATAATAGTAAAATGATAGATGATTGAAGTGTATTTTATAGTATATTATTATTTATTTTCATATATTTAAACTTATTTAATAGCTTTAAATGTTTAGTTGCTTTAACTTCTCTCCTTTATTTGCTATAGATTCTAAAAATAGCTTAATCTCTTAAATTGGGTAATGGTTTTTATATTTCTTAAAGTAATTTAGAAAATGATTGTCAATGCTTTCAATTTTTTATCTTTACATTTGAAAAGTTAGTAAATTCTTACCCACTTAATCGTTTTATTCCTTTTCATAGATCTTTTTTATTGACCATAATTGATTGGGTTAATATTAATTTTAATCTAGTTATCCTTAATTTTGCTGGAGACTTTGCACTGATTGATTGATCCCTTGCTTTTTATTGATTCCTTGTTGCTTAGTTAGTACTTCGTTTTAAATTTGCACTTAAGAAGAGTTATAATTAGAATTTAGTGTCTCTTTGGCTTACTAATTTAAACTAAATATGATTTATTATTTTAAGCAGCTAGATAGTTTCTCATTATTTGATTACTCTTCTATTGTTGCTTCTACTTATTTAGATGATTAACTGTCTTTACTATTTTCACTCTCTTC
This sequence comes from Loxodes magnus, assembly GCA_946699065.1. Lineage (NCBI taxonomy): Eukaryota > Ciliophora > Karyorelictea > Loxodida > Loxodidae > Loxodes > Loxodes magnus. The sequence goes on from CAMPDV010005375.1 coordinate 14,348, forward strand.
CTGACTTGATTTATAACCATTTCCTTAAGTTATTTTTAATTAAGCACTTGCAAATACTAGTTTATATGAGATTGTTTATACTGCTGATTATTTACGTTCATATACTTTATTCAAGCTTTAAACCAACATTTACAACTCTTAAAGTAGTCTTATATCAATTGAAAGCACATCGTTCTAATGTTAACTCATTTAATAGTCAAGATTCTCTTTAGTTGCTTCTTCTTTGGGATCTTCAGATGAATCTTCTGAATCATCAGGGAATCATAATCTAAACTGTTTCAATAAACTTAGAGGAATGATTCCTCCATTTACTATAGAAATGAGCTATTTAATAATATTCTTAGATAATTGCTCATCTTACTTAGAAAGAAGATATTTACGATCAAACTAACTTAGTTCATATCATTGAACACTTTATAACTAGTTTTTATTATTAACAAATGCTATTTTATTTCCTCTTTATACTGCTTGTATTATTTCTTAAATTTCTACTCTACTTATAATTTTCCAAACTGTATCATTTTATACATCGCTTTTGCTAAAGTTTATAGTAAATTATTATTAGTTTTATAGATCACTTATTATTTTTTTCTATATTACTACTTATAAAAGTCCTAGTTGCTTTTGTTTCCAACTTAGTTATTATTTCTTAAATTCTCTACTAAGTCAAATTAGTTCAAGGTATTTACGACTTACTTAATAACTTCTAATTTGAACACTATTTCCATAACCTTTCATACCATAAATATACCAGTTGCAGAGAACTGATCACCCTCCATAATTACTTATCTCTTAGTACATTTAATGAGCTTCTAACTAATCATTTCGGAAAAGCTGAAAAATGATGAAGGCACTAAAAGGAATAACAAGAGCTTTATTTTCTATAAACTCTCTTAGTCCTTTTCTTTCAAGATATAAGGCAAGAGCAGTAACCATGAAACTATTAAGCTAGAAATCTCTTATTTGCTACTTTAGATATTATTATAGTTATAGCATGTAAACTGCTTTAAATGTTTCTTCATTTTGTTAATTTTGTTGCAGACTAAATTTATTATTATCACTTTAGAATTTAAAGTATTTTTAAGTTAAGAAGTTTTAGAATTCTTAGTTCATGAATATTTATACAATTAGGCCTTAGATGAGTTTTCTATTATGCTTTTTAACTTTAGTATCGTATTCTGCTTTAAGCTATTTCATGATTTACTGACTCTACTAAATGATCTAATTTAATGTTTGTTGCTAATCGCTTTTATAGGAGATTTTGATGATATCTCTATATTGGCAAATAGTATTTTGGTATTAGTGTAAATAGTTAAATATATTAGTTGATAGTAGATTTGATTTAAACTCTTGATATAGCTTAATAATAAAGTCTTAAGTATCTTATTCTTGATATTAATGACTTTGCTATTAGTTCTAGTCAAGAGTTTTATAGAAGTATTATATTTTTGATTGATTATTTATATTTAACTATTTCCTTCTCATATAATTTGGCTAAACTTATTTATTCTAATTACCTGCTTAGCTTTCTATATTTAAGCTATTTAGATTTTCAAATGCTTAAGTCATTTAGTCTTTCATTTATTAATCTAAGGACTTAGAACTCTTCACTAAGTAGTTTACGAAATTATGTAGATATCAAGATTATTAAGCTTCTTAAACCTAGAAAACAAATAACCTTTATAAGTGACTATAGTCATATTCCTGCTGCTAAAGCTTATTCTTTTCTATTTTAGACACTATTTATTTTAGTATCACTCCTTCTCTAGCTAATCTATCTTGCTCAAATTCTTCTAGGTAAATTAAGTTTCTAAACAGTATCGTAAGTTGCTTTACCAAAAACCAGCCATAATGTGGTGATTCTTTACCTGCAATCATGGTATCAATAAACTCTTTAGGTAAATAAATGTAGTAAAAAGGATTGCTTTCTAGTATAAGGAATATTCATCCTTTTATTAAGTTAAGCTAAACTGGCTCTTATGTGAACTTTACTTTAGTGAAGTCTTCATTAACTAGGATAGAATCGCTTGTAATAGTCATAAATTAACCCTACTTAAGTAGCTTCAGTTAATAGACTAAGATATTGTAAAGTATCATCTCTAGTTATTAGAAAGTAAAATTAGCTTATTTGCTTTTATTATTCTCTATAGCTTCTTATAGAGATATGTATTACTATTAGTCTCTCTAAATTTCAACTTCATAAATAACTGTCAACGTTTTTTCTGTCGCTAGTTCATAGAGAATCTTTAACTGCACACCTTAATGGTTATCATCATTGGAGTGCTTTTCTTCTTATTTAAGTTGGTGTTTTTTATTAAGCATTAGTACTCTTTGATCCATTTCTTTGTATACTTCTATTTTTATTGAGACTCATTCATTATTTTTCTAAGCGTCTAATCAAAACTCAATTCTTGATTTTCCCACATTCAATGCTCTGACTAAAGATACTTAATGCAAACCAAGTATGGAAAAGGGAATTAAAGAGGCATATTTTTTATATGCTTAGGTTGCTAAATTATCTAAGTTTTTAGTATCGATTAGTGTATTTTATATTTAGTGTTTTAATAGTTAAGCATTTGATTATCTTGATTCTATATAGTTTTATGTATATTTATCACTTTATCAAATTGTTTCAATATTATATTATTTTATTAGTTACAATATTAGTTAGAATGCTGTGTATTACAATAATTGCTTGTCTTATATGTTTCTCTAAGTATTCAGAACTATATGAGCAGGATTAATCTTCTAGTTTTCAAAGATTTAATTTAAAGACCTCTTAGCAGTTTCATAATCTCTTCTTTCATTTTCTAAACTTGACCCATGAACGATAAAAAGCGAGCCATTAGCTATATCAAGCCCTTACATTCTTACAAGCTTATTTATATTGCTAATGCAGTTGTTCATTTTCTAGCTGTCAATGCTAAAAATAAACTTCATCACTTTAGCCTAGTTTAAGAGCTAATTTTGAAGGATTTTAATTTAGTTTAGTTAAAGTTGAAAAGAGTTTGAATCAGATTCCACTAGCGAATTCTAGCCACACTCAAAGACTTTGAAATTTTGATACTTTTACCTAAGTGTATAGTCCGTTAAATAGCTTTAGCTTTTTCCTAACTTGCCAAAATGAACGATCATTACTCTTTCTTGCTGCATTAAATTTGATCATTCTTGTAAACTATTTAAAGAAGCAAAGAGCTATTCCTTTTACTGATTGAATTGAGAATAGTTATCTTGAAGGAATTACTCTAGTGCTGCTTTAAAATTCTTCAAATTATTAATATCTTCGTAGTAACTTCCTAGTCTTTCCCTTAGTAATATTTTTCGCTTCTCTACAGTTTAAACCCATTTCGTTTAAATTCTATTGCTTTATGTTTCTTATGTTGATTCAGCTAAAGGCATTTCAAAGTCTAACTATTTTATGCATGCATCTTTAAACTATTATTCGTTTTATAAATCCTAAAATATAAATGATTTGCTCCATTAAATGAGAGATTAATTTCCCGCTAACCCCATAGGATCTCCCTAGCTAATACATTTAGTACTATATCCTAAATAGTCTATGCTAGCAAATTTTAATTTCCCTAATTTTTAATCTCTTTTATTTTTTACCTGCTTTGCCAAACTTACTCAGCAAACTCAGATTTTATTCTAACGTTTCACATTTATAATGATAATGAAATTTTGAAATTTAAGTAAATTTTCTCATCAGATTTTAAAAGTTGTACCTATCTAATGAAAAAGTTAATGAATGTAGCTCTAATAAAATAGAAAAATAAGAGATTATATATTAGATTAAAGAGCATAGCAATCGAACTTGCTGCTATTAGATTCTAGAAAGTGTATGACAAGAATTTGGATTATATCATAATTGAATTATTATGATTGGTTACAATATAAACATTAATAACAAGAAATAATCTCTATATTTTTACTAATTTTTATATTGTAACTAAACTAAATTTTCTTTCTATAATAAAAAGAAAGATTTAGCTTGTCAAATAATTATACAAAATCTTTTAAATTTAGCAATTTATTTTATAACTTTAATATTAATTATTAAGAAAAGGGATAATAATAGCAATATCCTTATTAATAGATCAGTCATTTTATTTTGTATATTTAGAAGATATGCTTTTGTATTGTAGAATGAATGTTCATGTAATAAATCTTCTACAATATTTCTCTTTTATGTCTAGTTATAAACATATTTTCAATAGTTTTAGATTTCTAGATTATTGCTTATAAATTATATTGCTAATGTAAGCTTAACTATTTTAGCTTAAGTTAATTAAATAAATCTTTTTATATCTCCTAAATTCTCTAGAATTCTTACAGATCTCTTTACTAAACTTTTCCTATTTTTATGATTAAGCTAATGCTTAAGAGCTTATATCTAACTCCTAAAATATTCTTTTTAGGAGCTAATTTTTAACTATAAAAGGCTTTATATAAGTAAGATTAATAAAGTTTAAAGGCTATAATATAAAAATGACTAGAAAGAAAAGCTTTCATTTAATTTAAAAAATAAATGCTAAAATTAAGTTTTTATATCAAATTAAAAAAACAATTTTTAGTTTATAAAATGCTTAAATTAAATATCTATTACAATTATCTCAGACAAAAGATAATAATAATAATAGAAGGAGATAACTAAATTCTAGTTTTTTATTTATTTTTCGCTTTAAAAAATTTAATAATTAGATAAATATTTGAGAATTAGTTTATTTACTTTATAATAATCTAATTTGTTTAAAGCAAATATTAAAAAAATGAAAAAATAATTTATTATATAACTTTTTGTTAAATGAAGAGCATAATAAAGAAGCAGCTTTATTATAAAAAAAAAATTAAAAATTAGCAAGATAGGAAGAACTTGACCTTCTTAGTCTTAGTTGAAACTTATAAATGAATCTTTAGAGTATATTCCTTAAAATAGTTACTATTTCTATTTATTTTTACAAATTATTTAAAATCTAACTTTGTATCTTAGAATTGCTATGTTTTTGTCTTTTTAAATTTTTTAAATTTGATTTCTTTTATAAGATAGTTAGGATAAATAAAATGTTTCTTTGAAGGTAGCACTCTTTATCTTTAGAATTAGTTAAGCAATAGCAAAGCATAAAAATAAAAAGACTATTAAAACTAATAAATAAAGGTATTTGCATTAAATAGATAAAATAATTTCCTAAATACTTAATTATAGCTTTTCTAACTAAGTCTCTCTAACTATTAAAGAAAAATAAACAAAATTTAGAATGTATTTAACTTTAAGTAAGCTATTTAAAAAGTTATTAATAAAAAGAATAAATAATATAAATAAGAAAGAAAAGTCTTAATAGTTTCTAATTTATAAAGTAGCTTATTAGTCATCAATTTTATTTTTTAAATAAGCATCTATCTATTAATTAAAATAAAGCAAAAAGAGATTGATAAAAAACCATCAATTTAACTTTTGGAGGATAGTTATTTAATTTCTAGCTATCTTTTTAGCTTAAAATTAGATAATTACTTAATCAAGGGTTATTAATATTATTTAAGCATCTAAGTTATTTTGCGATATCTTTGCTATGAGAAAAACTTTTAATAAATATTCTTAAATTAAAAAATAAAAAGAATCAGGATAAATTATTTAAAAAGAGCACTCTAAATAAATAAAATATAAATCATAAAAGTTTATAAGGAAATATTAATTCATATAGCCATACTCTAAATATACTATGTAGCTATTTAGCATATTAAATATGCTTATATAATCATATTAAATAAATAATTAAGAAGATGCCTATTATCATATCTACCAAATATGCTTAACAGTATAAATAAAGTTTAATCTCCTAAGTATATCTAATAAAGAATTATAAAATTTAGAGATTATATCTCTCTTATTATAGAAAGGTTATTGGCTTGACTAATAAATGTATTATAAAAACTATTATTTAAATTTAAAGAAAATATATCAGTATAATTAGTTAAAATAATAGATAGGTAAGAAAAATAATTAAGTTGGTTATCTACAATTAAAACTTAAAAGATACTTATATTTATATTTGAATATAAATATGATTTAATATAGCACTATAATTATACAGTTTATGGGTTTAAGTTTAATTAGTTGGTTATAATTGAGTGTAATAATAGCTAAAATAATTAACTAGCAATTTAAAATATTATAAATATTTGATTACTTATAAAATAGTTTATATTAGCTATTCTTTTATTTGCTCTTTTACGTTTTTAAGATTCAGCTTTTTCTTTAATTATACAAGTTGTGTATAAATCTAAATTAAACTAAAATAGATAGTAAATGAATAAAGATAATTATAAACATATTACTATATGGAAGGTAAGAGTCTATCATAGTTAAGTAGCTAATAAATATTAAAGAATAATTTAAATTAGTCATAGCAATGAAAAGCTTACTATATATTAAAAGCTATAATCTAAAAATTAAAAAACTAGCATTTAGTTAAAATCTAACTATAACTAATTCTTATAATTAATACTTCAAATAAAATATTTATTTCCTAAGAAGTTACTCTAATTATAAAATAATAGCTAACCATTTTGGATATTCTAATTATTTAATTTTATCATTTAAATTAAAATTAAGCAATTGCTTTAGTTACTTAATTAAGTTAAATATATTCATAGTAGAACCAAAAACTATTTCCAGTCTTAAATTATTAAACAAAGGATATAAATAAATAATTCAAATATTTACTTTTCATTAGCTTTTTATAATATTCATATATTTCTAATCTATCAGGTATCAAATTTTCATAACCTTAATAATAATATCAACAACTACCGAAGGATTTATAATCAAAGAAATTAAAATATTTTAGTCTTTCTAGTTAGTTTAAATTAAGTAATTAGAACAAATACTCAAATTATTTAATTTAAACTAACTATATTAAAAATATCATCAAATAAACCTTTAGCATTCAACACAATTTCTTAGTAAAAAGCCTTAATTCAATTAAATAACTAATACCATTTTTTATTCAAGCATTTTGTTAATAAAGCTAAACTAAAAATAGGATTTTACTATATTATACCTTTGATTAACTTCAAAACCTTAAATTACTATTACAAGACCCTATAATAGTCTTTTAATTCTAGCAAATACATTTCTATTTTTATGCAACTAATACATCTATTGATGCTAATAGTCGTACATTTAATAGAAAGAATTAATTTGAATAAGGTTGAATATTAGATTCTTAATTCTTACATTTATTAGTTTCTTAGATTAAGCATATTTAAGACTAATTATATATAACCTTTCTTTTTCATTTAAATGGATCTACTTACTCATTCATATTCTTCTAGAATGCTTAGCTTGCTCAAATAACTTAGTGGGCCAAGAATTTAGAATATATGATAGTTCTTATATTTTTAGATAATATGATGTAGTTTTATTTTTTAAATAGAGGAAAATAGTAAAAATTAGTACTTATAAAGTATAATAATTAAATTGATGAATAATACTTGTATATTAAGCAAGTTGGAAATAATAAGTGATATAGATAAAAAGTATATTGTATAGAACTAATATGAGTATAATTAATAAGGATTTAAACTATTTAACTTTTATTTCTTAGGGTATAAATGAAATCAGTATTCGCCACAAAAGACTCAAAGCAAACCTTATAATAACTAATAACTTATTCTCCTAAACAAATTAGTAAGAGATAAAAATTGCCGCCTATTTTATCTGAGAGTATTAAGAAGAAAATTATTAAAGCTTTAAAGTCAGAAATTAACTTTTTGTAAAAGAGTGATAGGTTTATTGAAAATTGCTTACCTCAAGAAATATTTACGTCCAATCGAAAAGTTGAGAGAAGAGATAGAAGTGTTTAAAATCAAATTCCTAGATTTTTATCTACCTCTCAAAAGAAGACTAAAGATACAAATGCAGTTACGAAAATATAAAAGATGAGAGTTGCACATTAGCCAGAAAACAAAATTTCTTAGTAACTAGAAAAGTTGAGTGATCGGAGTCGCTGTTTCAAGCCATTTTTTACAAACGGAGAACACTGGACATTCAACCAAATGAGAGTAAAATAAAAAAATTGAAAAACGGAAAATTTCGGAAAAGCATAAGAAGATGAACAATTACTCGATCTGAATTACTGTTCAGCTATTAAAATACGTAGAAAAGAAAGACCTTTCAAAGAAAAAAATTATAGCATAATATACTAATTGATTTATTTACATGTAATTAACATAAATTTTTCATTAGATCAAGAAATATAGAAACCATCAACTAGATTTTAAATTTCTAAAAAGAAGCTAACAATAAATACTTAAAATTCCAATAATTTAGTATGCTTATAAAGTGAAATTAATATATATTTTACCAGAATTTGTTTTGTAAATGACTTTAAGAATATATATCAAATTATAAAATACTGAGCTTATTAATTTCAATGCTTTAATATATAGCAGAATGTCTAAAGCTTAGTGAAGTCTATTGTATAAACTATTCTTGAAAAAACAAAGACTTAAGTTGTTTGATTCATATAAGAAAATAAAAAATTTCTAAGTAGTTAGTACATAACTTAAATTACTCATGCTCTACATTCTAAGTAATTTTCATACTTTCTTAAAAGTGCTATAAGTGCATATCTATTTCAAATAATCATTTTAAAGTATAAAAATAAAAATTAACTAAGCTTAAATAATTTCCTACAGAAGAAGTTATTTATAGCAGAATGAATTTTAGACAATTTAATAGATATAATTAAAACAATTTTTAGAAGCTTTAAATCCTAAACAACCTAACTTTTAGAATCAAATAGAATTTGGTATGTATAATTAAAATATCATGCAAAATTTTAAGTTCTGCTTTTTAGGTAATTTTATATATTAATATTTAATCTCTAGATTTTAATATAAATTATCTCTATCTGAAAAATTTCCGTTTATAAACTATATATCAGTAAAATTTTCTAGAGGTCAACAAATTTTCATGATTCCTTCAAATGCTAAAATCTTATATAAAAAGTTTATCTTTTATAATTTTCCTGTCAATTTTAAAGATTATAAATAGCAAATATAGGAATTTTCGAATTATTTACTATAGCTTTTTAAATATTTATAGATGTGGAAGCATTTCATTCTACTTATAATGATAAATTAAGAGATTAAGCAATTTTTTTACTTCCAATAAAGAAAACATTTTTTATCGATTTTTATCTTATTTTCAATTTTCTCTTACATAAATTAAAAAATTTCCTTGAAAAATTAAATGAACATATAAATGAAATAAGAATAATTAGTAAGTTGCGAAAACTACTTTAAATACTTGAAGAGAGAATTATTTTATATTTTAAAATTTAAATTATTATTTAAGACTTTATCTATAAGACTCCATCTGAAAACTCTCCCTAACAAACTTTTCCGTTTGCTTGATAAAAAACTCCATGTCCTGTTATTTTATCTTTCAGCCAATTACCTTGATATTTGCTTCCATTTGCATGTTTATAAGCTCCATATCCTTATCTTTTATCTTTTTACCAGTCACCTTCATAGGTATCTCCATTTTTTCAATAAAATGTTCCATTTCCATGTTTTTTATCATTTAAAAAGTTTCCTTCGTATTTATTTCCGTTCAAATATTTGCAAACTCCATATCCTGCTTTCAAATCGTATCACCAATCACCTTCATAAGTATCTTAATTCACCCAGGTATATGTTCCTTTTCCTTATTTTTTACCATTTAAAAAGTTTCCTTCATAATAATCTCCATTTTAAAATTTATTAATTCCATATACTGCTTTTTAATCATTTTATCAATTACCATCATAAATATCTCCAATCGCTATAATTATATTTCCTTTATCTTACTTTTTATTATATACAAATTACACTTCATATTTATTGCCATTTTTATATTTCATAATTTCATCTCCTGTTCTAGTATCTTAATCCCAATCACCTTCATAAGTATCTCCATTTTACTAGGTGTATATCCCTTTTCCTTATTTTTTGCCATTTATTATATCACCTTCATACTTATCACCATTTTCATATAATACTTATTTTTATTTAATATCTATATTTTTTTATATTTCTTCCTATTTCTTCTCTTTCTCCTTCAGTGACTCCCTTTATTAGAACACTCTCTATCACTTTTTCATATGGTATTCTTCTCGTCGCTATTTCTCACATTGTCATTCCTAATGCATATATATCTGACTTTGCACTATATTTAGGTTTCATACATAATAGCTCTGGTGCCATTCAGCTTAAGATTCTTTAAATCTCATTAATTCCATATTAAGAAATTTTTTATCTTGAAGTTTCTTTTTATTTCGATAAACCGAAATCACATACCTTTGCTATCTAATTCTCATCCAATAAAACATTCATACTTTTCAAATCTCCATGAATTATTCCTAACTCATGAATATACTTCAAACCTTCTACTATTTCTATACTTATTTAGTACTTTTAACTTCAGTCTATTCTTTATTCACTATGAAGTAAATTGAATAGCGACTAAGGCATAAGTTCCATTACTAAACCTGCAGGAGAAGAGCAATATCCATATAACTTAACAACATTAGGATGCTATCTCTAAGACATAATTTAAAGTTCATTTTACAATTCTTTTTCAGAGGTTTCAGTTAAGTTCTCTTCATAAAACTCTTTTATAGCAACTTCTTTTATTTCTTTCTATTTTCCAGCAGAAACTACTCCGAAGCTTCCTTTTCCAAGTTGTTTTATTTTTTGTAAGTTTGTGAAAGGAATAGAAAATTCCTCTTAATAACTAACTTACATATTATAATTTTAAGGAGAAGCAAGATTAAATATAGTGAAATATCAGAATAAAACTTAAATTAAAACTTAGCATTTATTGAAATAAATAAGTTCTAACATAATAAGGTTAAAACTTTAGCGAATCTAAGCATTTTTTATTTTCATTTACATTGAACTAATGAATAGCTTAAGATTCTTTGTTAATATAAATTTATATTTAAGCTAGGAATTTAAATTAATTATATACTTAAGACTTTGAATATGACTAGTATAAATAGTTAAGGATTATATGCTAAAATTCAAATTAGTTGCTTTTTATATCTAAGTTTTAGTAATTATAATTATAGATATATATTTAATGCTTATAGATAAGCAATATATTAATAAGGTTAATAATCTTTTATGCTATTTTTTTTCTTATTTAGTTTCATTCAAATATTTCATTTTAATCTGCGTAAAATTTCAAATTTAGAAAATAGGAATTATTGCCTTTTTCGTGTGAACAAAACAAAAATTTTATAGAATTAAAAATTTCCAAGCAAATGAGAAACATACATAGTTTAATTTTTTTTTGTAGACAAAAGAAAATTTTTTGCTAAGCAACAGTAACTTTTATTGGATTTTCTTTTGATTTCAGCAGAAGAGAAAGATCTTAACAAAAAGGAGATAAAAGTAATTAAAATTAAAAGATAATGAATGCTAAATAAAGAATTACAGATTCAGGATCTTTTATCATTCAAGTAATTGGGATTAAATAGCTACTCAAATTGTATATTTTATTATATTCAAAAAGCATATTTAGATTTTCTCTAATTTTATCATTTTATTTTATTTTTCTTTAATCAGAAATTTTTGTAAGTTGAATTTAGATAATTTCAGACTTATAGAAATAAAAAAAGGAGAACAAATTTAAATTAAAAGATACGAAAAAAGTTTATTGAATTGAAATTAAAAAAATCAATTTTAGAAGATTAAAATTTAAAAGTTTCTGCTTATAAAAATCATTATGCTAACTAGGAAAAGCTTAATAAAGAAGGTAGAAAATAAAAATGATTTCTCTTATTTTTCTGACTAAAAAGGCATTACATTTAGTATAAAAGTTTTACATAAAAATTAAAAATAAGTTTATTATAAATTTACTTAGTAATCAATGCCTTAATTATTTTATTAAATAGAGTTGAAGAATTCTCAAATGGATTTGTTAAAAATACATTATAATTTTTTAATAAGCTAATCATATTTGAATCTTTCTTTTTTTGTAGATATAAATTTTATTTAGTTCTAAATAAGATGTAATAAATAAATTGAGAGTTAATTATTGAATTTATTATATATGGAAATAAAATTATAAGCCCCATGACAGCCCCTATCCCATAACATCCTATGAACATAAATTTTTTTCTTAGTAATTTTAAAAATTTCTTAACTTTAAACTTCTACGTATTTACTTTACAACTAACTTATATGAATTATAAAAATTATTGATTTAGAGTATTTATTTTGACTTACATACATCAATGTCTTTATCTTTTCAATTTACAGTTTTCAATCTAACTTTTTTAAATTTTATTGTATTTTAACTTTTTGTCTACTGTTTCGGATGGCATTTTCACAATTTTCTTTATAAATAAACTTGTATTATAATAATCAAAGCTGTCTAATAAAATTGGGGTGATTTTTAAATTGAATATGATCTTTAATACTCCTAATTTTAAAATTTAAGCTTTAAATTTCTGAATAATTAAAAAGATGATGGGAGCTGAAGTTGATTCTCTGATCATATCTTCTAGTTTTATGGATAAGATCAATTTTATATCCTGTCACTGAGAAAATCTCTTAGTACAATTAATCTCAGCAAGTGAAAAATTCTTTCTGGTTATTCACTCTTGCTAGTGGTTTAAAATCCGATGGCCCAATTTTATGGACCTCCCTGATTGAAGCTTATTGAATTAAGTAACAGGATGACTACGTTATGTTTATCAAGAGAATGCCTTGGATCGATTAACTGGAAATATCCTTTCCAGTCCCTTTAAAGAGAAGCTTGCTAAAGTTATAATAAATTAATTAAATTTAATATTTCTCCTTAAAATTAAAGAAAGGAATCGTTGATTTTATCATTTTACATATAATTTGTTAGCTTAAGATTGGAATATTCAGTTTATCCTTAATAGTTGCTAGCTTCTATATTTTAATATTAATTGAAGTCGATAGATCATTTATGACAATTTTATTAGATACCGAACTAAACTATTTTTTTATTAGCTAGAAGATTTGATATCAATAAAATGGATAAAACTTCTTTTGAAGGATAAAAATAAAAAAAATTTAAACATAAACTGTCAAAAGGAGTCATAGCAGCTTTTCTAAGAGAATTAAACTCAAAAATCTTAGTCACTGAAATAAAAATTCTGCATCTCAATATAGGTGCCAAGCATTGCCACAAAGGAAATAATATATCTGAGTCTTGACTTACAGGTGTTTGCGGGAAGAGGAGGAGGGATAAATAAGGAATGTTCATTCTCTTCTAGTTTATCCATTTTATGAATTATTATTTGCATCTACAGCTGCTCTTGGGTTTTGTCCAACTTCTCAAGATGCTCTGTTATTTGTTTTAAAAAAATTTCTTTTTATCTCTTAGTTCCTGGACTTCCTTCTCAAAGCCAGTCTGCATTTTCTAGTTTAAAATCAACTCACTATACTATTGATAAAGAACAGTTACTATAATTTTAAATTAGATCTTAGCAAATATTTTATTATTAGTCTAATAAGGTTCCTTAGCTACATTCGTTACATTTTACCATAATATTCTATTAATTGCAATTCTAGCAATTGTAGGCTCTTTCTGAGTATAGTTTACATGCATGTATATTACTATCATATCAATATCCCTCAAAGCAACTGGTACATTTATTTATATCATCAGCTAAACA
>CAMPDV010005376.1:0-29240 GCA_946699065.1 Loxodes magnus
AGACTATGGGACGTCAAGACAGGTACCTTTAAGACCATGAGTGGTCACACTAGTCATGTATGATCTGTGGCTATATCCAGTGATTCAGAGTTCATCGTATCGGGAAGTGCAGATAATACGGTGAGACTATGGGACGTCAAGACAGGTACCTGTAAGACCATGAGTGGTCACACTAGTCATGTATGATCTGTGGCTATATCCAGTGATTCAGAGTTCATCGTATCGGGAAGTGCAGATAATACGGTGAGACTATGGGACGTCAAGACAGGTACCTGTAAGACCATGAGTGGTCACACTAGTTCTGTACTATGCTGTGGCTATATCCAGTGATTCAGAGTTCATCGTATCGGGAAGTGCAGATAATACGGTGAGACTATGGGACGTCAAGACAGGTACCTGTAAGACCATGAGTGGTCACACTAGTTCTGTATTATCTGTGGCTATATCCAGTGATTCAGAGTTCATCGTATCGGGAAGTGCAGATAATACGGTGAGACTATGGGACGTCAAGACAGGTACCTGTAAGACCATGAGTGGTCACACTAGTCATGTATGATCTGTGGCTATATCCAGTGATTCAGAGTTCATCGTATCGGGAAGTGCAGATAATACGGTGAGACTATGGGACGTCAAGACAGGTACCTGTAAGACCATGAGTGGTCACACTAGTCATGTATGATCTGTGGCTATATCCAGTGATTCAGAGTTCATCGTATCGGGAAGTGCAGATAATACGGTGAGACTATGGGACGTCAAGACAGGTACCTTTAAGACCATGAGTGGTCACACTAGTCATGTATGATCTGTGGCTATATCCAGTGATTCAGAGTTCATCGTATCGGGAAGTGCAGATAATACGGTGAGGACTATGGGACGTCAAGACAGGTACCTGTAAGACCATGAGTGGTCACACTAGTCATGTATGATCTGTGGCTATATCCAGTGATTCAGAGTTCATCGTATCGGGAAGTGCAGATAATACGGTGAGACTATGGGACGTCAAGACAGGTACCTGTAAGACCATGAGTGGTCACACTGATTGAGTATATGCTGTGGCTATATCCAGTTATTCAGAGTTCATCGTATCGGGAAGTGCAGATAATACGGTGAGACTATGGGACGTCAAGACAGGTACCTGTAAGACCATGAGTGGTCACACTAGTCATGTATGATCTGTGGCTATATCCAGTGATTCAGAGTTCATCGTATCGGGAAGTGCAGATAATACGGTGAGACTATGGGACGTCAAGACAGGTACCTGTAAGACCATGAGTGGTCACACTAGTCATGTATGATCTGTGGCTATATCCAGTGATTCAGAGTTCATCGTATCGGGAAGTGCAGATAATACGGTGAGACTATGGGACGTCAAGACAGGTACCTTTAAGACCATGAGTGGTCACACTAGTCATGTATGATCTGTGGCTATATCCAGTGATTCAGAGTTCATCGTATCGGGAAGTGCAGATAATACGGTGAGACTATGGGACGTCAAGACAGGTACCTTTAAGACCATGAGTGGTCACACTAGTCATGTATGATCTGTGGCTATATCCAGTGATTCAGAGTTCATCGTATCGGGAAGTTATGATAAGACGGTGAGACTATGGGACGTCAAGACAGGCACCTGTAAGACCATGAGTGGTCACACTAGTCATGTATGATCTGTGGCTATATCCAGTGATTCAGAGTTCATCGTATCGGGAAGTGCAGATTAGACGGTGAGACTATGGGACGTCAAGACAGGTACCTGTAAGACCATGAGTGGTCACACTAGTTCTGTATATGCTGTGGCTATATCCAGTGATTCAGAGTTCATCGTATCGGGAAGTGCAGATAATACGGTGAGACTATGGGACGTCAAGACAGGTACCTGTAAGACCATGAGTGGTCACACTAGTCATGTATGATCTGTGGCTATATCCAGTGATTCAGAGTTCATCGTATCGGGAAGTGCAGATAATACGGTGAGACTATGGGACGTCAAGACAGGTACCTGTAAGACCATGAGTGGTCACACTAGTTCTGTATATGCTGTGGCTATATCCAGTGATTCAGAGTTCATCGTATCGGGAAGTGCAGATAATACGGTGAGACTATGGGACGTCAAGACAGGTACCTTTAAGACCATGAGTGGTCACACTAGTCATGTATGATCTGTGGCTATATCCAGTGATTCAGAGTTCATCGTATCGGGAAGTGCAGATAATACGGGTGAGACTATGGGACGTCAAGACAGGTACCTGTAAGACCATGAGTGGTCACACTAGTCATGTATGATCTGTGGCTATATCCAGTGATTCAGAGTTCATCGTATCGGGAAGTGCAGATAATACGGTGAGACTATGGGACGTCAAGACAGGTACCTGTAAGACCATGAGTGGTCACACTAGTCATGTATGATCTGTGGCTATATCCAGTGATTCAGAGTTCATCGTATCGGGAAGTGCAGATAATACGGTGAGACTATGGGACGTCAAGACAGGTACCTGTAAGACCATGAGTGGTCACACTAGTTCTGTATATGCTGTGGCTATATCCAGTGATTCAGAGTTCATCGTATCGGGAAGTGCAGATAATACGGTGAGACTATGGGACGTCAAGACAGGTACCTGTAAGACCATGAGTGGTCACACTAGTCATGTATGATCTGTGGCTATATCCAGTGATTCAGAGTTCATCGTATCGGGAAGTGCAGATAATACGGTGAGACTATGGGACGTCAAGACAGGTACCTGTAAGACCATGAGTGGTCACACTAGTCATGTATGATCTGTGGCTATATCCAGTGATTCAGAGTTCATCGTATCGGGAAGTGCAGATAATACGGTGAGACTATGGGACGTCAAGACAGGTACCTGTAAGACCATGAGTGGTCACACTAGTCATGTATGATCTGTGGCTATATCCAGTGATTCAGAGTTCATCGTATCGGGAAGTGCAGATAATACGGTGAGACTATGGGACGTCAAGACAGGTACCTTTAAGACCATGAGTGGTCACACTAGTCATGTATGATCTGTGGCTATATCCAGTGATTCAGAGTTCATCGTATCGGGAAGTTATGATAAGACGGTGAGACTATGGGACGTCAAGACAGGCACCTGTAAGACCATGAGTGGTCACACTAGTCATGTATGATCTGTGGCTATATCCAGTGATTCAGAGTTCATCGTATCGGGAAGTGCAGATTAGACGGTGAGACTATGGGACGTCAAGACAGGTACCTGTAAGACCATGAGTGGTCACACTAGTTCTGTATATGCTGTGGCTATATCCAGTGATTCAGAGTTCATCGTATCGGGAAGTGCAGATAATACGGTGAGACTATGGGACGTCAAGACAGGTACCTGTAAGACCATGAGTGGTCACACTAGTCATGTATGATCTGTGGCTATATCCAGTGATTCAGAGTTCATCGTATCGGGAAGTGCAGATAATACGGTGAGACTATGGGACGTCAAGACAGGTACCTGTAAGACCATGAGTGGTCACACTAGTTCTGTATATGCTGTGGCTATATCCAGTGATTCAGAGTTCATCGTATCGGGAAGTGCAGATAATACGGTGAGACTATGGGACGTCAAGACAGGTACCTTTAAGACCATGAGTGGTCACACTAGTCATGTATGATCTGTGGCTATATCCAGTGATTCAGAGTTCATCGTATCGGGAAGTGCAGATAATACGGTGAGACTATGGGACGTCAAGACAGGTACCTGTAAGACCATGAGTGGTCACACTAGTCATGTATGATCTGTGGCTATATCCAGTGATTCAGAGTTCATCGTATCGGGAAGTGCAGATAATACGGTGAGACTATGGGACGTCAAGACAGGTACCTGTAAGACCATGAGTGGTCACACTAGTCATGTATGATCTGTGGCTATATCCAGTGATTCAGAGTTCATCGTATCGGGAAGTGCAGATAATACGGTGAGACTATGGGACGTCAAGACAGGTACCTGTAAGACCATGAGTGGTCACACTAGTTCTGTATATGCTGTGGCTATATCCAGTGATTCAGAGTTCATCGTATCGGGAAGTGCAGATAATACGGTGAGACTATGGGACGTCAAGACAGGTACCTTTAAGACCATGAGTGGTCACACTAGTCATGTATGATCTGTGGCTATATCCAGTGATTCAGAGTTCATCGTATCGGGAAGTGCAGATAATACGGTGAGACTATGGGACGTCAAGACAGGTACCTGTAAGACCATGAGTGGTCACACTAGTCATGTATGATCTGTGGCTATATCCAGTGATTCAGAGTTCATCGTATCGGGAAGTGCAGATAATACGGTGAGACTATGGGACGTCAAGAC
The DNA here is from genome assembly GCA_946699065.1 of Loxodes magnus. Lineage (NCBI taxonomy): Eukaryota > Ciliophora > Karyorelictea > Loxodida > Loxodidae > Loxodes > Loxodes magnus. The sequence continues at coordinate 4,329 of CAMPDV010005376.1, forward strand.
AGGTACCTGTAAGACCATGAGTGGTCACACTAGTCATGTATGATCTGTGGCTATATCCAGTGATTCAGAGTTCATCGTATCGGGAAGTGCAGATAATACGGTGAGACTATGGGACGTCAAGACAGGTACCTTTAAGACCATGAGTGGTCACACTAGTCATGTATGATCTGTGGCTATATCCAGTGATTCAGAGTTCATCGTATCGGGAAGTTATGATAAGACGGTGAGACTATGGGACGTCAAGACAGGCACCTGTAAGACCATGAGTGGTCACACTAGTCATGTATGATCTGTGGCTATATCCAGTGATTCAGAGTTCATCGTATCGGGAAGTGCAGATTAGACGGTGAGACTATGGGACGTCAAGACAGGTACCTGTAAGACCATGAGTGGTCACACTAGTTCTGTATATGCTGTGGCTATATCCAGTGATTCAGAGTTCATCGTATCGGGAAGTGCAGATAATACGGTGAGACTATGGGACGTCAAGACAGGTACCTGTAAGACCATGAGTGGTCACACTAGTCATGTATGATCTGTGGCTATATCCAGTGATTCAGAGTTCATCGTATCGGGAAGTGCAGATAATACGGTGAGACTATGGGACGTCAAGACAGGTACCTGTAAGACCATGAGTGGTCACACTAGTCATGTATGATCTGTGGCTATATCCAGTGATTCAGAGTTCATCGTATCGGGAAGTGCAGATAATACGGTGAGACTATGGGACGTCAAGACAGGTACCTGTAAGACCATGAGTGGTCACACACATTATGTATTATCTGTGGCTATATCCAGTGATTCAGAGTTCATCGTATCGGGAAGTGCAGATAATACGGTGAGACTATGGGACGTCAAGACAGGTACCTGTAAGACCATGAGTGGTCACACTAGTCATGTATGATCTGTGGCTATATCCAGTGATTCAGAGTTCATCGTATCGGGAAGTGCAGATAATACGGTGAGACTATGGGACGTCAAGACAGGTACCTGTAAGACCATGAGTGGTCACACTAGTTCTGTATATGCTGTGGCTATATCCAGTGATTCAGAGTTCATCGTATCGGGAAGTGCAGATAATACGGTGAGACTATGGGACGTCAAGACAGGTACCTGTAAGACCATGAGTGGTCACACTAGTTCTGTATATGCTGTGGCTATATCCAGTGATTCAGAGTTCATCGTATCGGGAAGTGCAGATAATACGGTGAGACTATGGGACGTCAAGACAGGTACCTGTAAGACCATGAGTGGTCACACTAGTTCTGTATATGCTGTGGCTATATCCAGTGATTCAGAGTTCATCGTATCGGGAAGTGCAGATAATACGGTGAGACTATGGGACGTCAAGACAGGTACCTGTAAGACCATGAGTGGTCACACTAGTCATGTATGATCTGTGGCTATATCCAGTGATTCAGAGTTCATCGTATCGGGAAGTGCAGATAATACGGTGAGACTATGGGACGTCAAGACAGGTACCTGTAAGACCATGAGTGGTCACACTAGTTCTGTATATGCTGTGGCTATATCCAGTGATTCAGAGTTCATCGTATCGGGAAGTGCAGATAATACGGTGAGACTATGGGACGTCAAGACAGGTACCTGTAAGACCATGAGTGGTCACACTAGTTCTGTATATGCTGTGGCTATATCCAGTGATTCAGAGTTCATCGTATCGGGAAGTGCAGATAATACGGTGAGACTATGGGACGTCAAGACAGGTACCTGTAAGACCATGAGTGGTCACACTAGTTCTGTATATGCTGTGGCTATATCCAGTGATTCAGAGTTCATCGTATCGGGAAGTGCAGATAATACGGTGAGACTATGGGACGTCAAGACAGGTACCTGTAAGACCATGAGTGGTCACACTAGTCATGTATGATCTGTGGCTATATCCAGTGATTCAGAGTTCATCGTATCGGGAAGTGCAGATAATACGGTGAGACTATGGGACGTCAAGACAGGTACCTGTAAGACCATGAGTGGTCACACTAGTCATGTATGATCTGTGGCTATATCCAGTGATTCAGAGTTCATCGTATCGGGAAGTGCAGATAATACGGTGAGACTATGGGACGTCAAGACAGGTACCTGTAAGACCATGAGTGGTCACACTAGTCATGTATGATCTGTGGCTATATCCAGTGATTCAGAGTTCATCGTATCGGGAAGTGCAGATAATACGGTGAGACTATGGGACGTCAAGACAGGTACCTGTAAGACCATGAGTGGTCACACTAGTTCTGTATATGCTGTGGCTATATCCAGTGATTCAGAGTTCATCGTATCGGGAAGTGCAGATAATACGGTGAGACTATGGGACGTCAAGACAGGTACCTGTAAGACCATGAGTGGTCACACTAGTCATGTATATGCTGTGGCTATATCCAGTGATTCAGAGTTCATCGTATCGGGAAGTGCAGATAATACGGTGAGACTATGGGACGTCAAGACAGGTACCTGTAAGACCATGAGTGGTCACACTAGTTCTGTATATGCTGTGGCTATATCCAGTGATTCAGAGTTCATCGTATCGGGAAGTTATGATTAGACGGTGAGACTATGGGACGTCAAGACAGGTACCTGTAAGACAATGAGTGGTCACACAGATTCTGTAAGATCTGTGGCTATATCCAGTGATTCAGAGTTCATCGTATCGGGAAGTGCAGATAATACGGTGAGACTATGGGACGTCAAGACAGGTACCTGTAAGACCATGAGTGGTCACACTAGTTCTGTATATGCTGTGGCTATATCCAGTGATTCAGAGTTCATCGTATCGGGAAGTGCAGATAATACGGTGAGACTATGGGACGTCAAGACAGGTACCTGTAAGACCATGAGTGGTCACACTAGTTCTGTATATGCTGTGGCTATATCCAGTGATTCAGAGTTCATCGTATCGGGAAGTGCAGATAATACGGTGAGACTATGGGACGTCAAGACAGGTACCTGTAAGACCATGAGTGGTCACACAGATTCTGTAAGATCTGTGGCTATATCCAGTGATTCAGAGTTCATCGTATCGGGAAGTTATGATTAGACGGTGAGACTATGGGACGTCAAGACAGGTACCTGTAAGACCATGAGTGGTCACACAGATTCTGTAAGATCTGTGGCTATATCCAGTGATTCAGAGTTCATCGTATCGGGAAGTTATGATTAGACGGTGAGACTATGGGACGTCAAGACAGGTACCTGTAAGACCATGAGTGGTCACACTGATTGAGTATATGATGTGGCTATATCCAGTGATTCAGAGTTCATCGTATCGGGAAGTGGAGATAATACGGTGAGACTATGGGACGTCAAGACAGGTACCTGTAAGACCATGAGTGGTCACACAGATTCTGTAAGATCTGTGGCTATATCCAGTGATTCAGAGTTCATCGTATCGGGAAGTGGAGATAATACGGTGAGACTATGGGACGTCAAGACAGGTACCTGTAAGACCATGAGTGGTCACACAGATTCTGTAAGATCTGTGGCTATATCCAGTGATTCAGAGTTCATCGTATCGGGAAGTTATGATTAGACGGTGAGACTATGGGACGTCAAGACAGGTACCTGTAAGACCATGAGTGGTCACACTAGTTCTGTATATGCTGTGGCTATATCCAGTGATTCAGAGTTCATCGTATCGGGAAGTTATGATTAGACGGTGAGACTATGGGACGTCAAGACAGGTACCTGTAAGACCATGAGTGGTCACACTGATTGAGTATATGATGTGGCTATATCCAGTGATTCAGAGTTCATCGTATCGGGAAGTGGAGATAATACGGTGAGACTATGGGACGTCAAGACAGGTACCTGTAAGACCATGAGTGGTCACACAGATTCTGTAAGATCTGTGGCTATATCTAGTGATTCAGAGTTCATCGTATCGGGAAGTGGAGATAATACGGTGAGACTATGGGACGTCAAGACAGGTACCTGTAAGACCATGAGTGGTCACACTGATTGAGTATATGCTGTGGCTATATCCAGTGATTCAGAGTTCATCGTATCGGGAAGTTATGATTAGACGGTGAGACTATGGGACGTCAAGACAGGTACCTGTAAGACAATGAGTGGTCACACAGATTCTGTAAGATCTGTGGCTATATCCAGTGATTCAGAGTTCATCGTATCGGGAAGTGGAGATAATACGGTGAGACTATGGGACGTCAAGACAGGTACCTGTAAGACCATGAGTGGTCACACAGATTCTGTAAGATCTGTGGCTATATCCAGTGATTCAGAGTTCATCGTATCGGGAAGTGATGATAAGACGGTGAGACTATGGGACGTCAAGACAGGTACCTGTAAGACCATGAGTGGTCACACTAGTTATGTATATGCTGTGGCTATATCCAGTGATTCAGAGTTCATCGTATCGGGAAGTTATGATTAGACGGTGAGACTATGGGACGTCAAGACAGGTACCTGTAAGACCATGAGTGGTCACACAGATTCTGTAAGATCTGTGGCTATATCCAGTGATTCAGAGTTCATCGTATCGGGAAGTTATGATTAGACGGTGAGACTATGGGACGTCAAGACAGGTACCTGTAAGACCATGAGTGGTCACACAGATTCTGTAAGATCTGTGGCTATATCCAGTGATTCAGAGTTCATCGTATCGGGAAGTTATGATTAGACGGTGAGACTATGGGACGTCAAGACAGGTACCTGTAAGACCATGAGTGGTCACACTGATTGAGTATATGCTGTGGCTATATCCAGTGATTCAGAGTTCATCGTATCGGGAAGAGGAGATAATACGGTGAGACTATGGGACGTCAAGACAGGTACCTGTAAGACCATGAGTGGTCACACTGATTGAGTATATGCTGTGGCTATATCCAGTGATTCAGAGTTCATCGTATCGGGAAGTTATGATTAGACGGTGAGACTATGGGACGTCAAGACAGGTACCTGTAAGACCATGAGTGGTCACACAGATTCTGTAAGATCTGTGGCTATATCCAGTGATTCAGAGTTCATCGTATCGGGAAGTTATGATTAGACGGTGAGACTATGGGACGTCAAGACAGGTACCTGTAAGACCATGAGTGGTCACACAGATTCTGTAAGATCTGTGGCTATATCCAGTGATTCAGAGTTCATCGTATCGGGAAGTTATGATTAGACGGTGAGACTATGGGACGTCAAGACAGGTACCTGTAAGACCATGAGTGGTCACACTGATTGAGTATATGCTGTGGCTATATCCAGTGATTCAGAGTTCATCGTATCGGGAAGAGGAGATAATACGGTGAGACTATGGGACGTCAAGACAGGTACCTGTAAGACCATGAGTGGTCACACTGATTCTGTAGATGCTGTGGCTATATCCAGTGATTCAGAGTTCATCGTATCGGGAAGTGATGATAAGACGGTGAGACTATGGGACGTCAAGACAGGTACCTGTAAGACCATGAGTGGTCACACAGATTCTGTAGATCTGTGGCTATATCCAGTGATTCAGAGTTCATCGTATCGGGAAGTTATGATTAGACGGTGAGACTATGGGACGTCAAGACAGGTACCTGTAAGACCATGAGTGGTCACACTAGTTCTGTATATGCTGTGGCTATATCCAGTGATTCAGAGTTCATCGTATCGGGAAGTTATGATTAGACGGTGAGACTATGGGACGTCAAGACAGGTACCTGTAAGACCATGAGTGGTCACACTGATTGAGTATATGATGTGGCTATATCCAGTGATTCAGAGTTCATCGTATCGGGAAGTGGAGATAATACGGTGAGACTATGGGACGTCAAGACAGGTACCTGTAAGACCATGAGTGGTCACACAGATTCTGTAAGATCTGTGGCTATATCTAGTGATTCAGAGTTCATCGTATCGGGAAGTGGAGATAATACGGTGAGACTATGGGACGTCAAGACAGGTACCTGTAAGACCATGAGTGGTCACACAGATTCTGTAAGATCTGTGGCTATATCCAGTGATTCAGAGTTCATCGTATCGGGAAGTTATGATTAGACGGTGAGACTATGGGACGTCAAGACAGGTACCTGTAAGACCATGAGTGGTCACACTGATTGAGTATATGCTGTGGCTATATCCAGTGATTCAGAGTTCATCGTATCGGGAAGAGGAGATAATACGGTGAGACTATGGGACGTCAAGACAGGTACCTGTAAGACCATGAGTGGTCACACAGATTCTGTAAGATCTGTGGCTATATCCAGTGATTCAGAGTTCATCGTATCGGGAAGTGGAGATAATACGGTGAGACTATGGGACGTCAAGACAGGTACCTGTAAGACCATGAGTGGTCACACTGATTGAGTATATGCTGTGGCTATATCCAGTGATTCAGAGTTCATCGTATCGGGAAGTTATGATTAGACGGTGAGACTATGGGACGTCAAGACAGGTACCTGTAAGACCATGAGTGGTCACACTAGTTCTGTATATGCTGTGGCTATATCCAGTGATTCAGAGTTCATCGTATCGGGAAGTTATGATTAGACGGTGAGACTATGGGACGTCAAGACAGGTACCTGTAAGACCATGAGTGGTCACACTGATTGAGTATATGATGTGGCTATATCCAGTGATTCAGAGTTCATCGTATCGGGAAGTGGAGATAATACGGTGAGACTATGGGACGTCAAGACAGGTACCTGTAAGACCATGAGTGGTCACACAGATTCTGTAAGATCTGTGGCTATATCTAGTGATTCAGAGTTCATCGTATCGGGAAGAGGAGATAATACGGTGAGACTATGGGACGTCAAGACAGGTACCTGTAAGACCATGAGTGGTCACACAGATTCTGTAAGATCTGTGGCTATATCCAGTGATTCAGAGTTCATCGTATCGGGAAGTGGAGATAATACGGTGAGACTATGGGACGTCAAGACAGGTACCTGTAAGACCATGAGTGGTCACACTGATTGAGTATATGCTGTGGCTATATCCAGTGATTCAGAGTTCATCGTATCGGGAAGTTATGATTAGACGGTGAGACTATGGGACGTCAAGACAGGTACCTGTAAGACCATGAGTGGTCACACAGATTCTGTAAGATCTGTGGCTATATCCAGTGATTCAGAGTTCATCGTATCGGGAAGTTATGATTAGACGGTGAGACTATGGGACGTCAAGACAGGTACCTGTAAGACCATGAGTGGTCACACTAGTTCTGTATATGCTGTGGCTATATCCAGTGATTCAGAGTTCATCGTATCGGGAAGTTATGATTAGACGGTGAGACTATGGGACGTCAAGACAGGTACCTGTAAGACCATGAGTGGTCACACAGATTCTGTAAGATCTGTGGCTATATCCAGTGATTCAGAGTTCATCGTATCGGGAAGTTATGATTAGACGGTGAGACTATGGGACGTCAAGACAGGTACCTGTAAGACCATGAGTGGTCACACAGATTCTGTAAGATCTGTGGCTATATCCAGTGATTCAGAGTTCATCGTATCGGGAAGTTATGATTAGACGGTGAGACTATGGGACGTCAAGACAGGTACCTGTAAGACCATGAGTGGTCACACTGATTGAGTATATGCTGTGGCTATATCCAGTGATTCAGAGTTCATCGTATCGGGAAGAGGAGATAATACGGTGAGACTATGGGACGTCAAGACAGGTACCTGTAAGACCATGAGTGGTCACACTGATTGAGTATATGCTGTGGCTATATCCAGTGATTCAGAGTTCATCGTATCGGGAAGTTATGATTAGACGGTGAGACTATGGGACGTCAAGACAGGTACCTGTAAGACCATGAGTGGTCACACAGATTCTGTAAGATCTGTGGCTATATCCAGTGATTCAGAGTTCATCGTATCGGGAAGTTATGATTAGACGGTGAGACTATGGGACGTCAAGACAGGTACCTGTAAGACCATGAGTGGTCACACAGATTCTGTAAGATCTGTGGCTATATCCAGTGATTCAGAGTTCATCGTATCGGGAAGTTATGATTAGACGGTGAGACTATGGGACGTCAAGACAGGTACCTGTAAGACCATGAGTGGTCACACTGATTGAGTATATGCTGTGGCTATATCCAGTGATTCAGAGTTCATCGTATCGGGAAGAGGAGATAATACGGTGAGACTATGGGACGTCAAGACAGGTACCTGTAAGACCATGAGTGGTCACACTGATTGAGTATATGCTGTGGCTATATCCAGTGATTCAGAGTTCATCGTATCGGGAAGTGATGATAAGACGGTGAGACTATGGGACGTCAAGACAGGTACCTGTAAGACCATGAGTGGTCACACAGATTCTGTAAGATCTGTGGCTATATCCAGTGATTCAGAGTTCATCGTATCGGGAAGTTATGATTAGACGGTGAGACTATGGGACGTCAAGACAGGTACCTGTAAGACCATGAGTGGTCACACTAGTTCTGTATATGCTGTGGCTATATCCAGTGATTCAGAGTTCATCGTATCGGGAAGTTATGATTAGACGGTGAGACTATGGGACGTCAAGACAGGTACCTGTAAGACCATGAGTGGTCACACTGATTGAGTATATGATGTGGCTATATCCAGTGATTCAGAGTTCATCGTATCGGGAAGTGGAGATAATACGGTGAGACTATGGGACGTCAAGACAGGTACCTGTAAGACCATGAGTGGTCACACAGATTCTGTAAGATCTGTGGCTATATCTAGTGATTCAGAGTTCATCGTATCGGGAAGTGGAGATAATACGGTGAGACTATGGGACGTCAAGACAGGTACCTGTAAGACCATGAGTGGTCACACAGATTCTGTAAGATCTGTGGCTATATCCAGTGATTCAGAGTTCATCGTATCGGGAAGTTATGATTAGACGGTGAGACTATGGGACGTCAAGACAGGTACCTGTAAGACCATGAGTGGTCACACTGATTGAGTATATGCTGTGGCTATATCCAGTGATTCAGAGTTCATCGTATCGGGAAGAGGAGATAATACGGTGAGACTATGGGACGTCAAGACAGGTACCTGTAAGACCATGAGTGGTCACACAGATTCTGTAAGATCTGTGGCTATATCCAGTGATTCAGAGTTCATCGTATCGGGAAGTGGAGATTATACGGTGAGACTATGGGACGTCAAGACAGGTACCTGTAAGACCATGAGTGGTCACACTGATTGAGTATATGCTGTGGCTATATCCAGTGATTCAGAGTTCATCGTATCGGGAAGTTATGATTAGACGGTGAGACTATGGGACGTCAAGACAGGTACCTGTAAGACCATGAGTGGTCACACAGATTCTGTAAGATCTGTGGCTATATCCAGTGATTCAGAGTTCATCGTATCGGGAAGTTATGATTAGACGGTGAGACTATGGGACGTCAAGACAGGTACCTGTAAGACCATGAGTGGTCACACTAGTTCTGTATATGCTGTGGCTATATCCAGTGATTCAGAGTTCATCGTATCGGGAAGTTATGATTAGACGGTGAGACTATGGGACGTCAAGACAGGTACCTGTAAGACCATGAGTGGTCACACTGATTGAGTATATGCTGTGGCTATATCCAGTGATTCAGAGTTCATCGTATCGGGAAGAGGAGATAATACGGTGAGACTATGGGACGTCAAGACAGGTACCTGTAAGACCATGAGTGGTCACACTGATTGAGTATATGCTGTGGCTATATCCAGTGATTCAGAGTTCATCGTATCGGGAAGTTATGATTAGACGGTGAGACTATGGGACGTCAAGACAGGTACCTGTAAGACCATGAGTGGTCACACAGATTCTGTAAGATCTGTGGCTATATCCAGTGATTCAGAGTTCATCGTATCGGGAAGTTATGATTAGACGGTGAGACTATGGGACGTCAAGACAGGTACCTGTAAGACCATGAGTGGTCACACAGATTCTGTAAGATCTGTGGCTATATCCAGTGATTCAGAGTTCATCGTATCGGGAAGTTATGATTAGACGGTGAGACTATGGGACGTCAAGACAGGTACCTGTAAGACCATGAGTGGTCACACTAGTTCTGTATATGCTGTGGCTATATCCAGTGATTCAGAGTTCATCGTATCGGGAAGTTATGATTAGACGGTGAGACTATGGGACGTCAAGACAGGTACCTGTAAGACCATGAGTGGTCACACTGATTGAGTATATGATGTGGTTATATCCAGTGATTCAGAGTTCATCGTATCGGGAAGTGGAGATAATACGGTGAGACTATGGGACGTCAAGACAGGTACCTGTAAGACCATGAGTGGTCACACTGATTATGTATATGCTGTGGCTATATCCAGTGATTCAGAGTTCATCGTATCGGGAAGTTATGATTAGACGGTGAGACTATGGGACGTCAAGACAGGTACCTGTAAGACCATGAGTGGTCACACAGATTCTGTAAGATCTGTGGCTATATCCAGTGATTCAGAGTTCATCGTATCGGGAAGTTATGATTAGACGGTGAGACTATGGGACGTCAAGACAGGTACCTGTAAGACCATGAGTGGTCACACAGATTCTGTAAGATCTGTGGCTATATCCAGTGATTCAGAGTTCATCGTATCGGGAAGTTATGATTAGACGGTGAGACTATGGGACGTCAAGACAGGTACCTGTAAGACCATGAGTGGTCACACTGATTGAGTATATGCTGTGGCTATATCCAGTGATTCAGAGTTCATCGTATCGGGAAGAGGAGATAATACGGTGAGACTATGGGACGTCAAGACAGGTACCTGTAAGACCATGAGTGGTCACACTGATTGAGTATATGCTGTGGCTATATCCAGTGATTCAGAGTTCATCGTATCGGGAAGTTATGATTAGACGGTGAGACTATGGGACGTCAAGACAGGTACCTGTAAGACCATGAGTGGTCACACAGATTCTGTAAGATCTGTGGCTATATCCAGTGATTCAGAGTTCATCGTATCGGGAAGTTATGATTAGACGGTGAGACTATGGGACGTCAAGACAGGTACCTGTAAGACCATGAGTGGTCACACAGATTCTGTAAGATCTGTGGCTATATCCAGTGATTCAGAGTTCATCGTATCGGGAAGTTATGATTAGACGGTGAGACTATGGGACGTCAAGACAGGTACCTGTAAGACCATGAGTGGTCACACAGATTCTGTAAGATCTGTGGCTATATCCAGTGATTCAGAGTTCATCGTATCGGGAAGTTATGATTAGACGGTGAGACTATGGGACGTCAAGACAGGTACCTGTAAGACCATGAGTGGTCACACAGATTCTGTAAGATCTGTGGCTATATCCAGTGATTCAGAGTTCATCGTATCGGGAAGTTATGATTAGACGGTGAGACTATGGGACGTCAAGACAGGTACCTGTAAGACCATGAGTGGTCACACTGATTGAGTATATGCTGTGGCTATATCCAGTGATTCAGAGTTCATCGTATCGGGAAGTTATGATTAGACGGTGAGACTATGGGACGTCAAGACAGGTACCTGTAAGACCATGAGTGGTCACACAGATTCTGTAAGATCTGTGGCTATATCCAGTGATTCAGAGTTCATCGTATCGGGAAGTTATGATTAGACGGTGAGACTATGGGACGTCAAGACAGGTACCTGTAAGACCATGAGTGGTCACACAGATTCTGTAAGATCTGTGGCTATATCCAGTGATTCAGAGTTCATCGTATCGGGAAGAGGATGATAAGACGGTGAGACTATGGGACGTCAAGACAGGTACCTGTAAGACCATGAGTGGTCACACTGATTGAGTATATGCTGTGGCTATATCCAGTGATTCAGAGTTCATCGTATCGGGAAGAGGAGATAATACGGTGAGACTATGGGACGTCAAGACAGGTACCTGTAAGACCATGAGTGGTCACACTGATTGAGTATATGCTGTGGCTATATCCAGTGATTCAGAGTTCATCGTATCGGGAAGTTATGATTAGACGGTGAGACTATGGGACGTCAAGACAGGTACCTGTAAGACCATGAGTGGTCACACAGATTCTGTAAGATCTGTGGCTATATCCAGTGATTCAGAGTTCATCGTATCGGGAAGTTATGATTAGACGGTGAGACTATGGGACGTCAAGACAGGTACCTGTAAGACCATGAGTGGTCACACAGATTCTGTAAGATCTGTGGCTATATCCAGTGATTCAGAGTTCATCGTATCGGGAAGTTATGATTAGACGGTGAGACTATGGGACGTCAAGACAGGTACCTGTAAGACCATGAGTGGTCACACAGATTCTGTAAGATCTGTGGCTATATCCAGTGATTCAGAGTTCATCGTATCGGGAAGTTATGATTAGACGGTGAGACTATGGGACGTCAAGACAGGTACCTGTAAGACCATGAGTGGTCACACAGATTCTGTAAGATCTGTGGCTATATCCAGTGATTCAGAGTTCATCGTATCGGGAAGAGGATGATTAGACGGTGAGACTATGGGACGTCAAGACAGGTACCTGTAAGACCATGAGTGGTCACACAGATTCTGTAAGATCTGTGGCTATATCCAGTGATTCAGAGTTCATCGTATCGGGAAGAGGAGATAATAGACGGTGAGACTATGGGACGTCAAGACAGGTACCTGTAAGACCATGAGTGGTCACACTGAGTTATGTATATGCTGTGGCTATATCCAGTGATTCAGAGTTCATCGTATCGGGAAGTTATGATTAGACGGTGAGACTATGGGACGTCAAGACAGGTACCTGTAAGACCATGAGTGGTCACACAGATTCTGTAAGATCTGTGGCTATATCCAGTGATTCAGAGTTCATCGTATCGGGAAGTTATGATTAGACGGTGAGACTATGGGACGTCAAGACAGGTACCTGTAAGACCATGAGTGGTCACACTGATTGAGTATATGCTGTGGCTATATCCAGTGATTCAGAGTTCATCGTATCGGGAAGAGGAGATAATACGGTGAGACTATGGGACGTCAAGACAGGTACCTGTAAGACCATGAGTGGTCACACTGATTGAGTATATGCTGTGGCTATATCCAGTGATTCAGAGTTCATCGTATCGGGAAGTTATGATTAGACGGTGAGACTATGGGACGTCAAGACAGGTACCTGTAAGACAATGAGTGGTCACACAGATTCTGTAAGATCTGTGGCTATATCCAGTGATTCAGAGTTCATCGTATCGGGAAGTGGAGATAATACGGTGAGACTATGGGACGTCAAGACAGGTACCTGTAAGACAATGAGTGGTCACACAGATTCTGTAAGATCTGTGGCTATATCCAGTGATTCAGAGTTCATCGTATCGGGAAGTGGAGATAATACGGTGAGACTATGGGACGTCAAGACAGGTACCTGTAAGACCATGAGTGGTCACACAGATTCTGTAAGATCTGTGGCTATATCCAGTGATTCAGAGTTCATCGTATCGGGAAGTGATGATAAGACGGTGAGACTATGGGACGTCAAGACAGGTACCTGTAAGACCATGAGTGGTCACACTAGTTATGTATATGCTGTGGCTATATCCAGTGATTCAGAGTTCATCGTATCGGGAAGTTATGATTAGACGGTGAGACTATGGGACGTCAAGACAGGTACCTGTAAGACCATGAGTGGTCACACTAGTTATGTATATGATGTGGCTATATCCAGTGATTCAGAGTTCATCGTATCGGGAAGTGGAGATAATACGGTGAGACTATGGGACGTCAAGACAGGTACCTGTAAGACCATGAGTGGTCACACAGATTCTGTAAGATCTGTGGCTATATCCAGTGATTCAGAGTTCATCGTATCGGGAAGTGGAGATAATACGGTGAGACTATGGGACGTCAAGACAGGTACCTGTAAGACCATGAGTGGTCACACTAGTTATGTATATGCTGTGGCTATATCCAGTGATTCAGAGTTCATCGTATCGGGAAGTTATGATTAGACGGTGAGACTATGGGACGTCAAGACAGGTACCTGTAAGACAATGAGTGGTCACACAGATTCTGTAAGATCTGTGGCTATATCCAGTGATTCAGAGTTCATCGTATCGGGAAGTGGAGATAATACGGTGAGACTATGGGACGTCAAGACAGGTACCTGTAAGACCATGAGTGGTCACACAGATTCTGTAAGATCTGTGGCTATATCCAGTGATTCAGAGTTCATCGTATCGGGAAGTGATGATAAGACGGTGAGACTATGGGACGTCAAGACAGGTACCTGTAAGACCATGAGTGGTCACACTAGTTATGTATATGCTGTGGCTATATCCAGTGATTCAGAGTTCATCGTATCGGGAAGTTATGATTAGACGGTGAGACTATGGGACGTCAAGACAGGTACCTGTAAGACCATGAGTGGTCACACAGATTCTGTAAGATCTGTGGCTATATCCAGTGATTCAGAGTTCATCGTATCGGGAAGTTATGATTAGACGGTGAGACTATGGGACGTCAAGACAGGTACCTGTAAGACCATGAGTGGTCACACAGATTCTGTAAGATCTGTGGCTATATCCAGTGATTCAGAGTTCATCGTATCGGGAAGTTATGATTAGACGGTGAGACTATGGGACGTCAAGACAGGTACCTGTAAGACCATGAGTGGTCACACTGATTGAGTATATGCTGTGGCTATATCCAGTGATTCAGAGTTCATCGTATCGGGAAGAGGAGATAATACGGTGAGACTATGGGACGTCAAGACAGGTACCTGTAAGACCATGAGTGGTCACACTGATTGAGTATATGCTGTGGCTATATCCAGTGATTCAGAGTTCATCGTATCGGGAAGTTATGATTAGACGGTGAGACTATGGGACGTCAAGACAGGTACCTGTAAGACCATGAGTGGTCACACAGATTCTGTAAGATCTGTGGCTATATCCAGTGATTCAGAGTTCATCGTATCGGGAAGTTATGATTAGACGGTGAGACTATGGGACGTCAAGACAGGTACCTGTAAGACCATGAGTGGTCACACAGATTCTGTAAGATCTGTGGCTATATCCAGTGATTCAGAGTTCATCGTATCGGGAAGTTATGATTAGACGGTGAGACTATGGGACGTCAAGACAGGTACCTGTAAGACCATGAGTGGTCACACAGATTCTGTAAGATCTGTGGCTATATCCAGTGATTCAGAGTTCATCGTATCGGGAAGTTATGATTAGACGGTGAGACTATGGGACGTCAAGACAGGTACCTGTAAGACCATGAGTGGTCACACAGATTCTGTAAGATCTGTGGCTATATCCAGTGATTCAGAGTTCATCGTATCGGGAAGTTATGATTAGACGGTGAGACTATGGGACGTCAAGACAGGTACCTGTAAGACCATGAGTGGTCACACTGATTGAGTATATGCTGTGGCTATATCCAGTGATTCAGAGTTCATCGTATCGGGAAGTTATGATTAGACGGTGAGACTATGGGACGTCAAGACAGGTACCTGTAAGACCATGAGTGGTCACACAGATTCTGTAAGATCTGTGGCTATATCCAGTGATTCAGAGTTCATCGTATCGGGAAGTTATGATTAGACGGTGAGACTATGGGACGTCAAGACAGGTACCTGTAAGACCATGAGTGGTCACACAGATTCTGTAAGATCTGTGGCTATATCCAGTGATTCAGAGTTCATCGTATCGGGAAGTTATGATTAGACGGTGAGACTATGGGACGTCAAGACAGGTACCTGTAAGACCATGAGTGGTCACACAGATTCTGTAAGATCTGTGGCTATATCCAGTGATTCAGAGTTCATCGTATCGGGAAGTTATGATTAGACGGTGAGACTATGGGACGTCAAGACAGGTACCTGTAAGACCATGAGTGGTCACACAGATTCTGTAAGATCTGTGGCTATATCCAGTGATTCAGAGTTCATCGTATCGGGAAGTTATGATTAGACGGTGAGACTATGGGACGTCAAGACAGGTACCTGTAAGACCATGAGTGGTCACACTGATTGAGTATATGCTGTGGCTATATCCAGTGATTCAGAGTTCATCGTATCGGGAAGAGGAGATAATACGGTGAGACTATGGGACGTCAAGACAGGTACCTGTAAGACCATGAGTGGTCACACTGATTGAGTATATGCTGTGGCTATATCCAGTGATTCAGAGTTCATCGTATCGGGAAGTGATGATAAGACGGTGAGACTATGGGACGTCAAGACAGGTACCTGTAAGACCATGAGTGGTCACACAGATTCTGTAAGATCTGTGGCTATATCCAGTGATTCAGAGTTCATCGTATCGGGAAGTTATGATTAGACGGTGAGACTATGGGACGTCAAGACAGGTACCTGTAAGACCATGAGTGGTCACACTAGTTATGTATATGCTGTGGCTATATCCAGTGATTCAGAGTTCATCGTATCGGGAAGTTATGATTAGACGGTGAGACTATGGGACGTCAAGACAGGTACCTGTAAGACCATGAGTGGTCACAATTATTCTGTAAGATCTGTGGCTATATCCAGTGATTCAGAGTTCATCGTATCGGGAAGTTATGATTAGACGGTGAGACTATGGGACGTCAAGACAGGTACCTGTAAGACCATGAGTGGTCACACAGATTCTGTAAGATCTGTGGCTATATCCAGTGATTCAGAGTTCATCGTATCGGGAAGTTATGATTAGACGGTGAGACTATGGGACGTCAAGACAGGTACCTGTAAGACCATGAGTGGTCACACAGATTCTGTAAGATCTGTGGCTATATCCAGTGATTCAGAGTTCATCGTATCGGGAAGTTATGATTAGACGGTGAGACTATGGGACGTCAAGACAGGTACCTGTAAGACCATGAGTGGTCACACTGATTGAGTATATGATGTGGCTATATCCAGTGATTCAGAGTTCATCGTATCGGGAAGTTATGATTAGACGGTGAGACTATGGGACGTCAAGACAGGTACCTGTAAGACCATGAGTGGTCACACAGATTCTGTAAGATCTGTGGCTATATCCAGTGATTCAGAGTTCATCGTATCGGGAAGTGATGATTAGACGGTGAGACTATGGGACGTCAAGACAGGTACCTGTAAGACCATGAGTGGTCACACTGATTGAGTATATGCTGTGGCTATATCCAGTGATTCAGAGTTCATCGTATCGGGAAGAGGAGATAATACGGTGAGACTATGGGACGTCAAGACAGGTACCTGTAAGACCATGAGTGGTCACACTGATTGAGTATATGCTGTGGCTATATCCAGTGATTCAGAGTTCATCGTATCGGGAAGTTATGATTAGACGGTGAGACTATGGGACGTCAAGACAGGTACCTGTAAGACCATGAGTGGTCACACAGATTCTGTAAGATCTGTGGCTATATCCAGTGATTCAGAGTTCATCGTATCGGGAAGTGGAGATAATACGGTGAGACTATGGGACGTCAAGACAGGTACCTGTAAGACCATGAGTGGTCACACAGATTCTGTAAGATCTGTGGCTATATCCAGTGATTCAGAGTTCATCGTATCGGGAAGTTATGATTAGACGGTGAGACTATGGGACGTCAAGACAGGTACCTGTAAGACCATGAGTGGTCACACAGATTCTGTAAGATCTGTGGCTATATCCAGTGATTCAGAGTTCATCGTATCGGGAAGTTATGATTAGACGGTGAGACTATGGGACGTCAAGACAGGTACCTGTAAGACCATGAGTGGTCACACAGATTCTGTAAGATCTGTGGCTATATCCAGTGATTCAGAGTTCATCGTATCGGGAAGTTATGATTAGACGGTGAGACTATGGGACGTCAAGACAGGTACCTGTAAGACCATGAGTGGTCACACAGATTCTGTAAGATCTGTGGCTATATCCAGTGATTCAGAGTTCATCGTATCGGGAAGTTATGATTAGACGGTGAGACTATGGGACGTCAAGACAGGTACCTGTAAGACCATGAGTGGTCACACTGATTGAGTATATGCTGTGGCTATATCCAGTGATTCAGAGTTCATCGTATCGGGAAGAGGAGATAATACGGTGAGACTATGGGACGTCAAGACAGGTACCTGTAAGACCATGAGTGGTCACACTGATTGAGTATATGCTGTGGCTATATCCAGTGATTCAGAGTTCATCGTATCGGGAAGTTATGATTAGACGGTGAGACTATGGGACGTCAAGACAGGTACCTGTAAGACAATGAGTGGTCACACAGATTCTGTAAGATCTGTGGCTATATCCAGTGATTCAGAGTTCATCGTATCGGGAAGTGGAGATAATACGGTGAGACTATGGGACGTCAAGACAGGTACCTGTAAGACCATGAGTGGTCACACAGATTCTGTAAGATCTGTGGCTATATCCAGTGATTCAGAGTTCATCGTATCGGGAAGTTATGATTAGACGGTGAGACTATGGGACGTCAAGACAGGTACCTGTAAGACCATGAGTGGTCACACAGATTCTGTAAGATCTGTGGCTATATCCAGTGATTCAGAGTTCATCGTATCGGGAAGTTATGATTAGACGGTGAGACTATGGGACGTCAAGACAGGTACCTGTAAGACCATGAGTGGTCACACTGATTGAGTATATGCTGTGGCTATATCCAGTGATTCAGAGTTCATCGTATCGGGAAGAGGAGATAATACGGTGAGACTATGGGACGTCAAGACAGGTACCTGTAAGACCATGAGTGGTCACACTGATTGAGTATATGCTGTGGCTATATCCAGTGATTCAGAGTTCATCGTATCGGGAAGTTATGATTAGACGGTGAGACTATGGGACGTCAAGACAGGTACCTGTAAGACCATGAGTGGTCACACTGATTGAGTATATGCTGTGGCTATATCCAGTGATTCAGAGTTCATCGTATCGGGAAGAGGAGATAATACGGTGAGACTATGGGACGTCAAGACAGGTACCTGTAAGACCATGAGTGGTCACACTGATTGAGTATATGCTGTGGCTATATCCAGTGATTCAGAGTTCATCGTATCGGGAAGTTATGATTAGACGGTGAGACTATGGGACGTCAAGACAGGTACCTGTAAGACCATGAGTGGTCACACTAGTTATGTATATGCTGTGGCTATATCCAGTGATTAAGAGTTCATCGTATCGGGAAGTTATGATTATACGGTGAGACTATGGGACGTCAAGACAGGTACCTGTAAGACAATGAGTGGTCACACAGATTCTGTAAGATCTGTGGCTATATCCAGTGATTCAGAGTTCATCGTATCGGGAAGTTATGATTAGACGGTGAGACTATGGGACGTCAAGACAGGTACCTGTAAGACCATGAGTGGTCACACAGATTCTGTAAGATCTGTGGCTATATCCAGTGATTCAGAGTTCATCGTATCGGGAAGTTATGATTAGACGGTGAGACTATGGGACGTCAAGACAGGTACCTGTAAGACCATGAGTGGTCACACTGATTGAGTATATGATGTGGCTATATCCAGTGATTCAGAGTTCATCGTATCGGGAAGTTATGATTAGACGGTGAGACTATGGGACGTCAAGACAGGTACCTGTAAGACCATGAGTGGTCACACAGATTCTGTAAGATCTGTGGCTATATCCAGTGATTCAGAGTTCATCGTATCGGGAAGTGATGATAAGACGGTGAGACTATGGGACGTCAAGACAGGTACCTGTAAGACCATGAGTGGTCACACTAGTTATGTATATGCTGTGGCTATATCCAGTGATTCAGAGTTCATCGTATCGGGAAGTTATGATTAGACGGTGAGACTATGGGACGTCAAGACAGGTACCTGTAAGACCATGAGTGGTCACACAGATTCTGTAAGATCTGTGGCTATATTCAGTGATTCAGAGTTCATCGTATCGGGAAGTTATGATTAGACGGTGAGACTATGGGACGTCAAGACAGGTACCTGTAAGACCATGAGTGGTCACACTGATTGAGTATATGCTGTGGCTATATCCAGTGATTCAGAGTTCATCGTATCGGGAAGTTATGATTAGACGGTGAGACTATGGGACGTCAAGACAGGTACCTGTAAGACCATGAGTGGTCACACAGATTCTGTAAGATCTGTGGCTATATCCAGTGATTCAGAGTTCATCGTATCGGGAAGTGATGATAAGACGGTGAGACTATGGGACGTCAAGACAGGTACCTGTAAGACCATGAGTGGTCACACTAGTTATGTATATGCTGTGGCTATATCCAGTGATTCAGAGTTCATCGTATCGGGAAGTTATGATTAGACGGTGAGACTATGGGACGTCAAGACAGGTACCTGTAAGACCATGAGTGGTCACACAGATTCTGTAAGATCTGTGGCTATATTCAGTGATTCAGAGTTCATCGTATCGGGAAGTTATGATTAGACGGTGAGACTATGGGACGTCAAGACAGGTACCTGTAAGACCATGAGTGGTCACACTGATTGAGTATATGCTGTGGCTATATCCAGTGATTCAGAGTTCATCGTATCGGGAAGTTATGATTAGACGGTGAGACTATGGGACGTCAAGACAGGTACCTGTAAGACCATGAGTGGTCACACAGATTCTGTAAGATCTGTGGCTATATCCAGTGATTCAGAGTTCATCGTATCGGGAAGTTATGATTAGACGGTGAGACTATGGGACGTCAAGACAGGTACCTGTAAGACCATGAGTGGTCACACAGATTCTGTAAGATCTGTGGCTATATCCAGTGATTCAGAGTTCATCGTATCGGGAAGTGGAGATAATACGGTGAGACTATGGGACGTCAAGACAGGTACCTGTAAGACCATGAGTGGTCACACAGATTCTGTAAGATCTGTGGCTATATCCAGTGATTCAGAGTTCATCGTATCGGGAAGTTATGATTAGACGGTGAGACTATGGGACGTCAAGACAGGTACCTGTAAGACCATGAGTGGTCACACAGATTCTGTAAGATCTGTGGCTATATCCAGTGATTCAGAGTTCATCGTATCGGGAAGTTATGATTAGACGGTGAGACTATGGGACGTCAAGACAGGTACCTGTAAGACCATGAGTGGTCACACAGATTCTGTAAGATCTGTGGCTATATCCAGTGATTCAGAGTTCATCGTATCGGGAAGTTATGATTAGACGGTGAGACTATGGGACGTCAAGACAGGTACCTGTAAGACCATGAGTGGTCACACAGATTCTGTAAGATCTGTGGCTATATCCAGTGATTCAGAGTTCATCGTATCGGGAAGTTATGATTAGACGGTGAGACTATGGGACGTCAAGACAGGTACCTGTAAGACCATGAGTGGTCACACAGATTCTGTAAGATCTGTGGCTATATCCAGTGATTCAGAGTTCATCGTATCGGGAAGTTATGATTAGACGGTGAGACTATGGGACGTCAAGACAGGTACCTGTAAGACCATGAGTGGTCACACTGATTGAGTATATGCTGTGGCTATATCCAGTGATTCAGAGTTCATCGTATCGGGAAGTTATGATTAGACGGTGAGACTATGGGACGTCAAGACAGGTACCTGTAAGACAATGAGTGGTCACACAGATTCTGTAAGATCTGTGGCTATATCCAGTGATTCAGAGTTCATCGTATCGGGAAGTGGAGATAATACGGTGAGACTATGGGACGTCAAGACAGGTACCTGTAAGACCATGAGTGGTCACACAGATTCTGTAAGATCTGTGGCTATATCCAGTGATTCAGAGTTCATCGTATCGGGAAGTTATGATTAGACGGTGAGACTATGGGACGTCAAGACAGGTACCTGTAAGACCATGAGTGGTCACACAGATTCTGTAAGATCTGTGGCTATATCCAGTGATTCAGAGTTCATCGTATCGGGAAGTTATGATTAGACGGTGAGACTATGGGACGTCAAGACAGGTACCTGTAAGACCATGAGTGGTCACACTGATTGAGTATATGCTGTGGCTATATCCAGTGATTCAGAGTTCATCGTATCGGGAAGAGGAGATAATACGGTGAGACTATGGGACGTCAAGACAGGTACCTGTAAGACCATGAGTGGTCACACTGATTGAGTATATGCTGTGGCTATATCCAGTGATTCAGAGTTCATCGTATCGGGAAGTTATGATTAGACGGTGAGACTATGGGACGTCAAGACAGGTACCTGTAAGACCATGAGTGGTCACACTGATTGAGTATATGCTGTGGCTATATCCAGTGATTCAGAGTTCATCGTATCGGGAAGAGGAGATAATACGGTGAGACTATGGGACGTCAAGACAGGTACCTGTAAGACCATGAGTGGTCACACTGATTGAGTATATGCTGTGGCTATATCCAGTGATTCAGAGTTCATCGTATCGGGAAGTTATGATTAGACGGTGAGACTATGGGACGTCAAGACAGGTACCTGTAAGACCATGAGTGGTCACACAGATTCTGTAAGATCTGTGGCTATATCCAGTGATTCAGAGTTCATCGTATCGGGAAGTTATGATTAGACGGTGAGACTATGGGACGTCAAGACAGGTACCTGTAAGACCATGAGTGGTCACACAGATTCTGTAAGATCTGTGGCTATATCCAGTGATTCAGAGTTCATCGTATCGGGAAGTTATGATTAGACGGTGAGACTATGGGACGTCAAGACAGGTACCTGTAAGACCATGAGTGGTCACACTGATTGAGTATATGCTGTGGCTATATCCAGTGATTCAGAGTTCATCGTATCGGGAAGTTATGATTAGACGGTGAGACTATGGGACGTCAAGACAGGTACCTGTAAGACCATGAGTGGTCACACAGATTCTGTAAGATCTGTGGCTATATCCAGTGATTCAGAGTTCATCGTATCGGGAAGTGGAGATAATACGGTGAGACTATGGGACGTCAAGACAGGTACCTGTAAGACCATGAGTGGTCACACAGATTCTGTAAGATCTGTGGCTATATCCAGTGATTCAGAGTTCATCGTATCGGGAAGTTATGATTAGACGGTGAGACTATGGGACGTCAAGACAGGTACCTGTAAGACCATGAGTGGTCACACAGATTCTGTAAGATCTGTGGCTATATCCAGTGATTCAGAGTTCATCGTATCGGGAAGTTATGATTAGACGGTGAGACTATGGGACGTCAAGACAGGTACCTGTAAGACCATGAGTGGTCACACAGATTCTGTAAGATCTGTGGCTATATCCAGTGATTCAGAGTTCATCGTATCGGGAAGTTATGATTAGACGGTGAGACTATGGGACGTCAAGACAGGTACCTGTAAGACCATGAGTGGTCACACAGATTCTGTAAGATCTGTGGCTATATCCAGTGATTCAGAGTTCATCGTATCGGGAAGTTATGATTAGACGGTGAGACTATGGGACGTCAAGACAGGTACCTGTAAGACCATGAGTGGTCACACTGATTGAGTATATGCTGTGGCTATATCCAGTGATTCAGAGTTCATCGTATCGGGAAGAGGAGATAATACGGTGAGACTATGGGACGTCAAGACAGGTACCTGTAAGACCATGAGTGGTCACACTGATTGAGTATATGCTGTGGCTATATCCAGTGATTCAGAGTTCATCGTATCGGGAAGTTATGATTAGACGGTGAGACTATGGGACGTCAAGACAGGTACCTGTAAGACAATGAGTGGTCACACAGATTCTGTAAGATCTGTGGCTATATCCAGTGATTCAGAGTTCATCGTATCGGGAAGTGGAGATAATACGGTGAGACTATGGGACGTCAAGACAGGTACCTGTAAGACAATGAGTGGTCACACAGATTCTGTAAGATCTGTGGCTATATCCAGTGATTCAGAGTTCATCGTATCGGGAAGTGGAGATAATACGGTGAGACTATGGGACGTCAAGACAGGTACCTGTAAGACCATGAGTGGTCACACAGATTCTGTAAGATCTGTGGCTATATCCAGTGATTCAGAGTTCATCGTATCGGGAAGTGATGATAAGACGGTGAGACTATGGGACGTCAAGACAGGTACCTGTAAGACCATGAGTGGTCACACTAGTTATGTATATGCTGTGGCTATATCCAGTGATTCAGAGTTCATCGTATCGGGAAGTTATGATTAGACGGTGAGACTATGGGACGTCAAGACAGGTACCTGTAAGACCATGAGTGGTCACACTAGTTATGTATATGATGTGGCTATATCCAGTGATTCAGAGTTCATCGTATCGGGAAGTGGAGATAATACGGTGAGACTATGGGACGTCAAGACAGGTACCTGTAAGACCATGAGTGGTCACACAGATTCTGTAAGATCTGTGGCTATATCCAGTGATTCAGAGTTCATCGTATCGGGAAGTGGAGATAATACGGTGAGACTATGGGACGTCAAGACAGGTACCTGTAAGACCATGAGTGGTCACACTAGTTATGTATATGCTGTGGCTATATCCAGTGATTCAGAGTTCATCGTATCGGGAAGTTATGATTAGACGGTGAGACTATGGGACGTCAAGACAGGTACCTGTAAGACAATGAGTGGTCACACAGATTCTGTAAGATCTGTGGCTATATCCAGTGATTCAGAGTTCATCGTATCGGGAAGTGGAGATAATACGGTGAGACTATGGGACGTCAAGACAGGTACCTGTAAGACCATGAGTGGTCACACAGATTCTGTAAGATCTGTGGCTATATCCAGTGATTCAGAGTTCATCGTATCGGGAAGTGATGATAAGACGGTGAGACTATGGGACGTCAAGACAGGTACCTGTAAGACCATGAGTGGTCACACTAGTTATGTATATGCTGTGGCTATATCCAGTGATTCAGAGTTCATCGTATCGGGAAGTTATGATTAGACGGTGAGACTATGGGACGTCAAGACAGGTACCTGTAAGACCATGAGTGGTCACACAGATTCTGTAAGATCTGTGGCTATATCCAGTGATTCAGAGTTCATCGTATCGGGAAGTTATGATTAGACGGTGAGACTATGGGACGTCAAGACAGGTACCTGTAAGACCATGAGTGGTCACACAGATTCTGTAAGATCTGTGGCTATATCCAGTG
>CAMPDV010005377.1:0-30390 GCA_946699065.1 Loxodes magnus
ATGTTTTGAAGTGAGAAATTAAAATTTTAATACCAGAGTGAGTTAACAATGTATGAAAAATAGTTGAGTAATTTTTAAAGTAAAAAAAAGCATTGTTTTTGATATGTTTTGAAGTGAGAAATTAAAATTTTAATACCAGAGTGAGTTAACAATGTATGAAAAATAGTTGAGTAATTTTTAAAGTAAAAAAAAACATTGTTTTTGATATGTTTTGAAGTGAGAAATTAAAATTTTAATACCAGAGTGAGTTAACAATGTATGAAAAATAGTTGAGTAATTTTTAAAGTAAAAAAAAGCATTGTTTTTGATATGTTTTGAAGTGAGAAATTAAAATTTTAATACCAGAGTGAGTTAACAATGTATGAAAAATAGTTGAGTAATTTTTAAAGTAAAAAAAAAGCTTTGTTTTTGATATGTTTTGAAGTGAGAAATTAAAATTTTAATACCAGAGTGAGTTAACAATGTATGAAAAATAGTTGAGTAATTTTTAAAGTAAAAAAAAACATAGTTTTATAGATGTTTTGAAGTGAGAAATTAAAATTTTAATACCAGAGTGAGTTAACAATGTATGAAAAATAGTTGAGTAATTTTTAAAGTAAAAAAAAGCATAGTTTTTGATATGTTTTGAAGTGAGAAATTAAAATTTTAATACCAGAGTGAGTTAACAATGTATGAAAAATAGTTGAGTAATTTTTAAAGTAAAAAAAAACATAGTTTTATAGATGTTTTGAAGTGAGAAATTAAAATTTTAATACCAGAGTGAGTTAACAATGTATGAAAAATAGTTGAGTAATTTTTAAAGTAAAAAAAAGCATAGTTTTTGATATGTTTTGAAGTGAGAAATTAAAATTTTAATACCAGAGTGAGTTAACAATGTATGAAAAATAGTTGAGTAATTTTTAAAGTAAAAAAAAACATTGTTTTTGATATGTTTTGAAGTGAGAAATTAAAATTTTAATACCAGAGTGAGTTAACAATGTATGAAAAATAGTTGAGTAATTTTTAAAGTAAAAAAAAGCATTGTTTTTGATATGTTTTGAAGTGAGAAATTAAAATTTTAATACCAGAGTGAGTTAACAATGTATGAAAAATAGTTGAGTAATTTTTAAAGTAAAAAAAAGCATTGTTTTTGATATGTTTTGAAGTGAGAAATTAAAATTTTAATACCAGAGTGAGTTAACAATGTATGAAAAATAGTTGAGTAATTTTTAAAGTAAAAAAAAGCATTGTTTTTGATATGTTTTGAAGTGAGAAATTAAAATTTTAATACCAGAGTGAGTTAACAATGTATGAAAAATAGTTGAGTAATTTTTAAAGTAAAAAAAAACATTGTTTTTGATATGTTTTGAAGTGAGAAATTAAAATTTTAATACCAGAGTGAGTTAACAATGTATGAAAAATAGTTGAGTAATTTTTAAAGTAAAAAAAAACATTGTTTTTGATATGTTTTGAAGTGAGAAATTAAAATTTTAATACCAGAGTGAGTTAACAATGTATGAAAAATAGTTGAGTAATTTTTAAAGTAAAAAAAAGCTTTGTTTTTGATATGTTTTGAAGTGAGAAATTAAAATTTTAATACCAGAGTGAGTTAACAATGTATGAAAAATAGTTGAGTAATTTTTAAAGTAAAAAAAAACATAGTTTTATAGATGTTTTGAAGTGAGAAATTAAAATTTTAATACCAGAGTGAGTTAACAATGTATGAAAAATAGTTGAGTAATTTTTAAAGTAAAAAAAAGCATTGTTTTTGATATGTTTTGAAGTGAGAAATTAAAATTTTAATACCAGAGTGAGTTAACAATGTATGAAAAATAGTTGAGTAATTTTTAAAGTAAAAAAAAACATTGTTTTTGATATGTTTTGAAGTGAGAAATTAAAATTTTAATACCAGAGTGAGTTAACAATGTATGAAAAATAGTTGAGTAATTTTTAAAGTAAAAAAAAACATTGTTTTTGATATGTTTTGAAGTGAGAAATTAAAATTTTAATACCAGAGTGAGTTAACAATGTATGAAAAATAGTTGAGTAATTTTTAAAGTAAAAAAAAACATTGTTTTATAGATGTTTTGAAGTGAGAAATTAAAATTTTAATACCAGAGTGAGTTAACAATGTATGAAAAATAGTTGAGTAATTTTTAAAGTAAAAAAAAACATTGTTTTATAGATGTTTTGAAGTGAGAAATTAAAATTTTAATACCAGAGTGAGTTAACAATGTATGAAAAATAGTTGAGTAATTTTTAAAGTAAAAAAAAACATTGTTTTTGATATGTTTTGAAGTGAGAAATTAAAATTTTAATACCAGAGTGAGTTAACAATGTATGAAAAATAGTTGAGTAATTTTTAAAGTAAAAAAAAACATTGTTTTTGATATGTTTTGAAGTGAGAAATTAAAATTTTAATACCAGAGTGAGTTAACAATGTATGAAAAATAGTTGAGTAATTTTTAAAGTAAAAAAAAGCATTGTTTTTGATATGTTTTGAAGTGAGAAATTAAAATTTTAATACCAGAGTGAGTTAACAATGTATGAAAAATAGTTGAGTAATTTTTAAAGTAAAAAAAAACATTGTTTTTGATATGTTTTGAAGTGAGAATACGAAATTTTAATACCAGAGTGAGTTAACAATGTATGAAAAATAGTTGAGTAATTTTTAAAGTAAAAAAAAACATTGTTTTTGATATGTTTTGAAGTGAGAATACGAAATTTTAATACCAGAGTGAGTTAACAATGTATGAAAAATAGTTGAGTAATTTTTAAAGTAAAAAAAAACATTGTTTTTGATATGTTTTGAAGTGAGAAATTAAAATTTTAATACCAGAGTGAGTTAACAATGTATGAAAAATAGTTGAGTAATTTTTAAAGTAAAAAAAAACATTGTTTTATAGATGTTTTGAAGTGAGAATACGAAATTTTAATACCAGAGTGAGTTAACAATGTATGAAAAATAGTTGAGTAATTTTTAAAGTAAAAAAAAACATTGTTTTATAGATGTTTTGAAGTGAGAATACGAAATTTTAATACCAGAGTGAGTTAACAATGTATGAAAAATAGTTGAGTAATTTTTAAAGTAAAAAAAAGCTTTGTTTTTGATATGTTTTGAAGTGAGAAATTAAAATTTTAATACCAGAGTGAGTTAACAATGTATGAAAAATAGTTGAGTAATTTTTAAAGTAAAAAAAAGCTTTGTTTTTGATATGTTTTGAAGTGAGAAATTAAAATTTTAATACCAGAGTGAGTTAACAATGTATGAAAAATAGTTGAGTAATTTTTAAAGTAAAAAAAAACATTGTTTTTGATATGTTTTGAAGTGAGAAATTAAAATTTTAATACCAGAGTGAGTTAACAATGTATGAAAAATAGTTGAGTAATTTTTAAAGTAAAAAAAAACATTGTTTTATAGATGTTTTGAAGTGAGAAATTAAAATTTTAATACCAGAGTGAGTTAACAATGTATGAAAAATAGTTGAGTAATTTTTAAAGTAAAAAAAAACATAGTTTTATAGATGTTTTGAAGTGAGAAATTAAAATTTTAATACCAGAGTGAGTTAACAATGTATGAAAAATAGTTGAGTAATTTTTAAAGTAAAAAAAAGCATTGTTTTTGATATGTTTTGAAGTGAGAAATTAAAATTTTAATACCAGAGTGAGTTAACAATGTATGAAAAATAGTTGAGTAATTTTTAAAGTAAAAAAAAACATAGTTTTATAGATGTTTTGAAGTGAGAAATTAAAATTTTAATACCAGAGTGAGTTAACAATGTATGAAAAATAGTTGAGTAATTTTTAAAGTAAAAAAAAACATTGTTTTATAGATGTTTTGAAGTGAGAATACGAAATTTTAATACCAGAGTGAGTTAACAATGTATGAAAAATAGTTGAGTAATTTTTAAAGTAAAAAAAAACATTGTTTTTGATATGTTTTGAAGTGAGAATACGAAATTTTAATACCAGAGTGAGTTAACAATGTATGAAAAATAGTTGAGTAATTTTTAAAGTAAAAAAAAGCTTTGTTTTTGATATGTTTTGAAGTGAGAAATTAAAATTTTAATACCAGAGTGAGTTAACAATGTATGAAAAATAGTTGAGTAATTTTTAAAGTAAAAAAAAGCTTTGTTTTTGATATGTTTTGAAGTGAGAAATTAAAATTTTAATACCAGAGTGAGTTAACAATGTATGAAAAATAGTTGAGTAATTTTTAAAGTAAAAAAAAGCATTGTTTTTGATATGTTTTGAAGTGAGAAATTAAAATTTTAATACCAGAGTGAGTTAACAATGTATGAAAAATAGTTGAGTAATTTTTAAAGTAAAAAAAAACATAGTTTTATAGATGTTTTGAAGTGAGAAATTAAAATTTTAATACCAGAGTGAGTTAACAATGTATGAAAAATAGTTGAGTAATTTTTAAAGTAAAAAAAAACATTGTTTTATAGATGTTTTGAAGTGAGAAATTAAAATTTTAATACCAGAGTGAGTTAACAATGTATGAAAAATAGTTGAGTAATTTTTAAAGTAAAAAAAAACATTGTTTTATAGATGTTTTGAAGTGAGAATACGAAATTTTAATACCAGAGTGAGTTAACAATGTATGAAAAATAGTTGAGTAATTTTTAAAGTAAAAAAAAGCTTTGTTTTTGATATGTTTTGAAGTGAGAAATTAAAATTTTAATACCAGAGTGAGTTAACAATGTATGAAAAATAGTTGAGTAATTTTTAAAGTAAAAAAAAGCATTGTTTTTGATATGTTTTGAAGTGAGAAATTAAAATTTTAATACCAGAGTGAGTTAACAATGTATGAAAAATAGTTGAGTAATTTTTAAAGTAAAAAAAAACATAGTTTTATAGATGTTTTGAAGTGAGAAATTAAAATTTTAATACCAGAGTGAGTTAACAATGTATGAAAAATAGTTGAGTAATTTTTAAAGTAAAAAAAAGCATTGTTTTATAGATGTTTTGAAGTGAGAAATTAAAATTTTAATACCAGAGTGAGTTAACAATGTATGAAAAATAGTTGAGTAATTTTTAAAGTAAAAAAAAACATAGTTTTATAGATGTTTTGAAGTGAGAAATTAAAATTTTAATACCAGAGTGAGTTAACAATGTATGAAAAATAGTTGAGTAATTTTTAAAGTAAAAAAAAACATTGTTTTATAGATGTTTTGAAGTGAGAATACGAAATTTTAATACCAGAGTGAGTTAACAATGTATGAAAAATAGTTGAGTAATTTTTAAAGTAAAAAAAAGCTTTGTTTTTGATATGTTTTGAAGTGAGAAATTAAAATTTTAATACCAGAGTGAGTTAACAATGTATGAAAAATAGTTGAGTAATTTTTAAAGTAAAAAAAAACATAGTTTTATAGATGTTTTGAAGTGAGAAATTAAAATTTTAATACCAGAGTGAGTTAACAATGTATGAAAAATAGTTGAGTAATTTTTAAAGTAAAAAAAAACATTGTTTTATAGATGTTTTGAAGTGAGAAATTAAAATTTTAATACCAGAGTGAGTTAACAATGTATGAAAAATAGTTGAGTAATTTTTAAAGTAAAAAAAAACATTGTTTTATAGATGTTTTGAAGTGAGAATACGAAATTTTAATACCAGAGTGAGTTAACAATGTATGAAAAATAGTTGAGTAATTTTTAAAGTAAAAAAAAGCTTTGTTTTTGATATGTTTTGAAGTGAGAAATTAAAATTTTAATACCAGAGTGAGTTAACAATGTATGAAAAATAGTTGAGTAATTTTTAAAGTAAAAAAAAGCTTTGTTTTTGATATGTTTTGAAGTGAGAAATTAAAATTTTAATACCAGAGTGAGTTAACAATGTATGAAAAATAGTTGAGTAATTTTTAAAGTAAAAAAAAGCATTGTTTTTGATATGTTTTGAAGTGAGAAATTAAAATTTTAATACCAGAGTGAGTTAACAATGTATGAAAAATAGTTGAGTAATTTTTAAAGTAAAAAAAAACATAGTTTTATAGATGTTTTGAAGTGAGAAATTAAAATTTTAATACCAGAGTGAGTTAACAATGTATGAAAAATAGTTGAGTAATTTTTAAAGTAAAAAAAAACATTGTTTTATAGATGTTTTGAAGTGAGAAATTAAAATTTTAATACCAGAGTGAGTTAACAATGTATGAAAAATAGTTGAGTAATTTTTAAAGTAAAAAAAAACATTGTTTTATAGATGTTTTGAAGTGAGAATACGAAATTTTAATACCAGAGTGAGTTAACAATGTATGAAAAATAGTTGAGTAATTTTTAAAGTAAAAAAAAGCTTTGTTTTTGATATGTTTTGAAGTGAGAAATTAAAATTTTAATACCAGAGTGAGTTAACAATGTATGAAAAATAGTTGAGTAATTTTTAAAGTAAAAAAAAGCATTGTTTTTGATATGTTTTGAAGTGAGAAATTAAAATTTTAATACCAGAGTGAGTTAACAATGTATGAAAAATAGTTGAGTAATTTTTAAAGTAAAAAAAAACATAGTTTTATAGATGTTTTGAAGTGAGAAATTAAAATTTTAATACCAGAGTGAGTTAACAATGTATGAAAAATAGTTGAGTAATTTTTAAAGTAAAAAAAAACATTGTTTTATAGATGTTTTGAAGTGAGAAATTAAAATTTTAATACCAGAGTGAGTTAACAATGTATGAAAAATAGTTGAGTAATTTTTAAAGTAAAAAAAAACATTGTTTTATAGATGTTTTGAAGTGAGAATACGAAATTTTAATACCAGAGTGAGTTAACAATGTATGAAAAATAGTTGAGTAATTTTTAAAGTAAAAAAAAACATTGTTTTATAGATGTTTTGAAGTGAGAATACGAAATTTTAATACCAGAGTGAGTTAACAATGTATGAAAAATAGTTGAGTAATTTTTAAAGTAAAAAAAAACATTGTTTTATAGATGTTTTGAAGTGAGAAATTAAAATTTTAATACCAGAGTGAGTTAACAATGTATGAAAAATAGTTGAGTAATTTTTAAAGTAAAAAAAAACATTGTTTTTGATATGTTTTGAAGTGAGAATACGAAATTTTAATACCAGAGTGAGTTAACAATGTATGAAAAATAGTTGAGTAATTTTTAAAGTAAAAAAAAACATTGTTTTATAGATGTTTTGAAGTGAGAATACGAAATTTTAATACCAGAGTGAGTTAACAATGTATGAAAAATAGTTGAGTAATTTTTAAAGTAAAAAAAAGCTTTGTTTTTGATATGTTTTGAAGTGAGAAATTAAAATTTTAATACCAGAGTGAGTTAACAATGTATGAAAAATAGTTGAGTAATTTTTAAAGTAAAAAAAAGCTTTGTTTTTGATATGTTTTGAAGTGAGAAATTAAAATTTTAATACCAGAGTGAGTTAACAATGTATGAAAAATAGTTGAGTAATTTTTAAAGTAAAAAAAAACATAGTTTTATAGATGTTTTGAAGTGAGAAATTAAAATTTTAATACCAGAGTGAGTTAACAATGTATGAAAAATAGTTGAGTAATTTTTAAAGTAAAAAAAAGCATAGTTTTTGATATGTTTTGAAGTGAGAAATTAAAATTTTAATACCAGAGTGAGTTAACAATGTATGAAAAATAGTTGAGTAATTTTTAAAGTAAAAAAAAACATTGTTTTATAGATGTTTTGAAGTGAGAAATTAAAATTTTAATACCAGAGTGAGTTAACAATGTATGAAAAATAGTTGAGTAATTTTTAAAGTAAAAAAAAACATAGTTTTATAGATGTTTTGAAGTGAGAAATTAAAATTTTAATACCAGAGTGAGTTAACAATGTATGAAAAATAGTTGAGTAATTTTTAAAGTAAAAAAAAGCATAGTTTTTGATATGTTTTGAAGTGAGAAATTAAAATTTTAATACCAGAGTGAGTTAACAATGTATGAAAAATAGTTGAGTAATTTTTAAAGTAAAAAAAAACATTGTTTTATAGATGTTTTGAAGTGAGAAATTAAAATTTTAATACCAGAGTGAGTTAACAATGTATGAAAAATAGTTGAGTAATTTTTAAAGTAAAAAAAAACATTGTTTTATAGATGTTTTGAAGTGAGAATACGAAATTTTAATACCAGAGTGAGTTAACAATGTATGAAAAATAGTTGAGTAATTTTTAAAGTAAAAAAAAACATTGTTTTTGATATGTTTTGAAGTGAGAATACGAAATTTTAATACCAGAGTGAGTTAACAATGTATGAAAAATAGTTGAGTAATTTTTAAAGTAAAAAAAAACATTGTTTTATAGATGTTTTGAAGTGAGAATACGAAATTTTAATACCAGAGTGAGTTAACAATGTATGAAAAATAGTTGAGTAATTTTTAAAGTAAAAAAAAGCTTTGTTTTTGATATGTTTTGAAGTGAGAAATTAAAATTTTAATACCAGAGTGAGTTAACAATGTATGAAAAATAGTTGAGTAATTTTTAAAGTAAAAAAAAGCTTTGTTTTTGATATGTTTTGAAGTGAGAAATTAAAATTTTAATACCAGAGTGAGTTAACAATGTATGAAAAATAGTTGAGTAATTTTTAAAGTAAAAAAAAACATAGTTTTATAGATGTTTTGAAGTGAGAAATTAAAATTTTAATACCAGAGTGAGTTAACAATGTATGAAAAATAGTTGAGTAATTTTTAAAGTAAAAAAAAGCATAGTTTTTGATATGTTTTGAAGTGAGAAATTAAAATTTTAATACCAGAGTGAGTTAACAATGTATGAAAAATAGTTGAGTAATTTTTAAAGTAAAAAAAAACATTGTTTTATAGATGTTTTGAAGTGAGAAATTAAAATTTTAATACCAGAGTGAGTTAACAATGTATGAAAAATAGTTGAGTAATTTTTAAAGTAAAAAAAAACATAGTTTTATAGATGTTTTGAAGTGAGAAATTAAAATTTTAATACCAGAGTGAGTTAACAATGTATGAAAAATAGTTGAGTAATTTTTAAAGTAAAAAAAAGCATAGTTTTTGATATGTTTTGAAGTGAGAAATTAAAATTTTAATACCAGAGTGAGTTAACAATGTATGAAAAATAGTTGAGTAATTTTTAAAGTAAAAAAAAACATTGTTTTATAGATGTTTTGAAGTGAGAAATTAAAATTTTAATACCAGAGTGAGTTAACAATGTATGAAAAATAGTTGAGTAATTTTTAAAGTAAAAAAAAACATTGTTTTATAGATGTTTTGAAGTGAGAATACGAAATTTTAATACCAGAGTGAGTTAACAATGTATGAAAAATAGTTGAGTAATTTTTAAAGTAAAAAAAAGCTTTGTTTTTGATATGTTTTGAAGTGAGAAATTAAAATTTTAATACCAGAGTGAGTTAACAATGTATGAAAAATAGTTGAGTAATTTTTAAAGTAAAAAAAAGCTTTGTTTTTGATATGTTTTGAAGTGAGAAATTAAAATTTTAATACCAGAGTGAGTTAACAATGTATGAAAAATAGTTGAGTAATTTTTAAAGTAAAAAAAAGCTTTGTTTTTGATATGTTTTGAAGTGAGAAATTAAAATTTTAATACCAGAGTGAGTTAACAATGTATGAAAAATAGTTGAGTAATTTTTAAAGTAAAAAAAAACATAGTTTTATAGATGTTTTGAAGTGAGAAATTAAAATTTTAATACCAGAGTGAGTTAACAATGTATGAAAAATAGTTGAGTAATTTTTAAAGTAAAAAAAAGCATAGTTTTTGATATGTTTTGAAGTGAGAAATTAAAATTTTAATACCAGAGTGAGTTAACAATGTATGAAAAATAGTTGAGTAATTTTTAAAGTAAAAAAAAACATAGTTTTATAGATGTTTTGAAGTGAGAAATTAAAATTTTAATACCAGAGTGAGTTAACAATGTATGAAAAATAGTTGAGTAATTTTTAAAGTAAAAAAAAACATTGTTTTATAGATGTTTTGAAGTGAGAAATTAAAATTTTAATACCAGAGTGAGTTAACAATGTATGAAAAATAGTTGAGTAATTTTTAAAGTAAAAAAAAACATTGTTTTATAGATGTTTTGAAGTGAGAAATTAAAATTTTAATACCAGAGTGAGTTAACAATGTATGAAAAATAGTTGAGTAATTTTTAAAGTAAAAAAAAACATAGTTTTTGATATGTTTTGAAGTGAGAAATTAAAATTTTAATACCAGAGTGAGTTAACAATGTATGAAAAATAGTTGAGTAATTTTTAAAGTAAAAAAAAGCATTGTTTTTGATATGTTTTGAAGTGAGAAATTAAAATTTTAATACCAGAGTGAGTTAACAATGTATGAAAAATAGTTGAGTAATTTTTAAAGTAAAAAAAAACATAGTTTTATAGATGTTTTGAAGTGAGAAATTAAAATTTTAATACCAGAGTGAGTTAACAATGTATGAAAAATAGTTGAGTAATTTTTAAAGTAAAAAAAAACATTGTTTTTGATATGTTTTGAAGTGAGAAATTAAAATTTTAATACCAGAGTGAGTTAACAATGTATGAAAAATAGTTGAGTAATTTTTAAAGTAAAAAAAAACATAGTTTTATAGATGTTTTGAAGTGAGAAATTAAAATTTTAATACCAGAGTGAGTTAACAATGTATGAAAAATAGTTGAGTAATTTTTAAAGTAAAAAAAAACATTGTTTTTGATATGTTTTGAAGTGAGAAATTAAAATTTTAATACCAGAGTGAGTTAACAATGTATGAAAAATAGTTGAGTAATTTTTAAAGTAAAAAAAAACATTGTTTTTGATATGTTTTGAAGTGAGAATACGAAATTTTAATACCAGAGTGAGTTAACAATGTATGAAAAATAGTTGAGTAATTTTTAAAGTAAAAAAAAACATAGTTTTATAGATGTTTTGAAGTGAGAAATTAAAATTTTAATACCAGAGTGAGTTAACAATGTATGAAAAATAGTTGAGTAATTTTTAAAGTAAAAAAAAACATAGTTTTTGATATGTTTTGAAGTGAGAAATTAAAATTTTAATACCAGAGTGAGTTAACAATGTATGAAAAATAGTTGAGTAATTTTTAAAGTAAAAAAAAGCATTGTTTTTGATATGTTTTGAAGTGAGAAATTAAAATTTTAATACCAGAGTGAGTTAACAATGTATGAAAAATAGTTGAGTAATTTTTAAAGTAAAAAAAAACATAGTTTTATAGATGTTTTGAAGTGAGAAATTAAAATTTTAATACCAGAGTGAGTTAACAATGTATGAAAAATAGTTGAGTAATTTTTAAAGTAAAAAAAAACATTGTTTTTGATATGTTTTGAAGTGAGAAATTAAAATTTTAATACCAGAGTGAGTTAACAATGTATGAAAAATAGTTGAGTAATTTTTAAAGTAAAAAAAAACATAGTTTTATAGATGTTTTGAAGTGAGAAATTAAAATTTTAATACCAGAGTGAGTTAACAATGTATGAAAAATAGTTGAGTAATTTTTAAAGTAAAAAAAAACATTGTTTTTGATATGTTTTGAAGTGAGAATACGAAATTTTAATACCAGAGTGAGTTAACAATGTATGAAAAATAGTTGAGTAATTTTTTAAGTAAAAAAAAACATTGTTTTTGATATGTTTTGAAGTGAGAATACGAAATTTTAATACCAGAGTGAGTTAACAATGTATGAAAAATAGTTGAGTAATTTTTAAAGTAAAAAAAAACATAGTTTTATAGATGTTTTGAAGTGAGAAATTAAAATTTTAATACCAGAGTGAGTTAACAATGTATGAAAAATAGTTGAGTAATTTTTAAAGTAAAAAAAAACATTGTTTTATAGATGTTTTGAAGTGAGAAATTAAAATTTTAATACCAGAGTGAGTTAACAATGTATGAAAAATAGTTGAGTAATTTTTAAAGTAAAAAAAAACATAGTTTTATAGATGTTTTGAAGTGAGAAATTAAAATTTTAATACCAGAGTGAGTTAACAATGTATGAAAAATAGTTGAGTAATTTTTAAAGTAAAAAAAAACATAGTTTTTGATATGTTTTGAAGTGAGAAATTAAAATTTTAATACCAGAGTGAGTTAACAATGTATGAAAAATAGTTGAGTAATTTTTAAAGTAAAAAAAAGCATTGTTTTTGATATGTTTTGAAGTGAGAAATTAAAATTTTAATACCAGAGTGAGTTAACAATGTATGAAAAATAGTTGAGTAATTTTTAAAGTAAAAAAAAGCATAGTTTTATAGATGTTTTGAAGTGAGAAATTAAAATTTTAATACCAGAGTGAGTTAACAATGTATGAAAAATAGTTGAGTAATTTTTAAAGTAAAAAAAAACATTGTTTTTGATATGTTTTGAAGTGAGAAATTAAAATTTTAATACCAGAGTGAGTTAACAATGTATGAAAAATAGTTGAGTAATTTTTAAAGTAAAAAAAAACATAGTTTTATAGATGTTTTGAAGTGAGAAATTAAAATTTTAATACCAGAGTGAGTTAACAATGTATGAAAAATAGTTGAGTAATTTTTAAAGTAAAAAAAAACATAGTTTTTGATATGTTTTGAAGTGAGAAATTAAAATTTTAATACCAGAGTGAGTTAACAATGTATGAAAAATAGTTGAGTAATTTTTAAAGTAAAAAAAAGCATTGTTTTTGATATGTTTTGAAGTGAGAAATTAAAATTTTAATACCAGAGTGAGTTAACAATGTATGAAAAATAGTTGAGTAATTTTTAAAGTAAAAAAAAACATAGTTTTATAGATGTTTTGAAGTGAGAAATTAAAATTTTAATACCAGAGTGAGTTAACAATGTATGAAAAATAGTTGAGTAATTTTTAAAGTAAAAAAAAACATTGTTTTTGATATGTTTTGAAGTGAGAAATTAAAATTTTAATACCAGAGTGAGTTAACAATGTATGAAAAATAGTTGAGTAATTTTTAAAGTAAAAAAAAACATAGTTTTATAGATGTTTTGAAGTGAGAAATTAAAATTTTAATACCAGAGTGAGTTAACAATGTATGAAAAATAGTTGAGTAATTTTTAAAGTAAAAAAAAACATTGTTTTTGATATGTTTTGAAGTGAGAAATTAAAATTTTAATACCAGAGTGAGTTAACAATGTATGAAAAATAGTTGAGTAATTTTTAAAGTAAAAAAAAACATAGTTTTATAGATGTTTTGAAGTGAGAAATTAAAATTTTAATACCAGAGTGAGTTAACAATGTATGAAAAATAGTTGAGTAATTTTTAAAGTAAAAAAAAACATTGTTTTTGATATGTTTTGAAGTGAGAATACGAAATTTTAATACCAGAGTGAGTTAACAATGTATGAAAAATAGTTGAGTAATTTTTAAAGTAAAAAAAAACATAGTTTTATAGATGTTTTGAAGTGAGAAATTAAAATTTTAATACCAGAGTGAGTTAACAATGTATGAAAAATAGTTGAGTAATTTTTAAAGTAAAAAAAAACATTGTTTTTGATATGTTTTGAAGTGAGAAATTAAAATTTTAATACCAGAGTGAGTTAACAATGTATGAAAAATAGTTGAGTAATTTTTAAAGTAAAAAAAAACATAGTTTTATAGATGTTTTGAAGTGAGAAATTAAAATTTTAATACCAGAGTGAGTTAACAATGTATGAAAAATAGTTGAGTAATTTTTAAAGTAAAAAAAAGCATAGTTTTTGATATGTTTTGAAGTGAGAAATTAAAATTTTAATACCAGAGTGAGTTAACAATGTATGAAAAATAGTTGAGTAATTTTTAAAGTAAAAAAAAACATAGTTTTATAGATGTTTTGAAGTGAGAAATTAAAATTTTAATACCAGAGTGAGTTAACAATGTATGAAAAATAGTTGAGTAATTTTTAAAGTAAAAAAAAACATTGTTTTTGATATGTTTTGAAGTGAGAATACGAAATTTTAATACCAGAGTGAGTTAACAATGTATGAAAAATAGTTGAGTAATTTTTTAAGTAAAAAAAAACATTGTTTTTGATATGTTTTGAAGTGAGAATACGAAATTTTAATACCAGAGTGAGTTAACAATGTATGAAAAATAGTTGAGTAATTTTTAAAGTAAAAAAAAACATAGTTTTATAGATGTTTTGAAGTGAGAAATTAAAATTTTAATACCAGAGTGAGTTAACAATGTATGAAAAATAGTTGAGTAATTTTTAAAGTAAAAAAAAACATTGTTTTATAGATGTTTTGAAGTGAGAAATTAAAATTTTAATACCAGAGTGAGTTAACAATGTATGAAAAATAGTTGAGTAATTTTTAAAGTAAAAAAAAACATTGTTTTATAGATGTTTTGAAGTGAGAATACGAAATTTTAATACCAGAGTGAGTTAACAATGTATGAAAAATAGTTGAGTAATTTTTAAAGTAAAAAAAAGCATAGTTTTTGATATGTTTTGAAGTGAGAAATTAAAATTTTAATACCAGAGTGAGTTAACAATGTATGAAAAATAGTTGAGTAATTTTTAAAGTAAAAAAAAACATTGTTTTTGATATGTTTTGAAGTGAGAAATTAAAATTTTAATACCAGAGTGAGTTAACAATGTATGAAAAATAGTTGAGTAATTTTTAAAGTAAAAAAAAGCATAGTTTTTGATATGTTTTGAAGTGAGAAATTAAAATTTTAATACCAGAGTGAGTTAACAATGTATGAAAAATAGTTGAGTAATTTTTAAAGTAAAAAAAAACATTGTTTTATAGATGTTTTGAAGTGAGAAATTAAAATTTTAATACCAGAGTGAGTTAACAATGTATGAAAAATAGTTGAGTAATTTTTAAAGTAAAAAAAAACATTGTTTTATAGATGTTTTGAAGTGAGAATACGAAATTTTAATACCAGAGTGAGTTAACAATGTATGAAAAATAGTTGAGTAATTTTTAAAGTAAAAAAAAACATAGTTTTTGATATGTTTTGAAGTGAGAAATTAAAATTTTAATACCAGAGTGAGTTAACAATGTATGAAAAATAGTTGAGTAATTTTTAAAGTAAAAAAAAGCATTGTTTTTGATATGTTTTGAAGTGAGAAATTAAAATTTTAATACCAGAGTGAGTTAACAATGTATGAAAAATAGTTGAGTAATTTTTAAAGTAAAAAAAAACATAGTTTTATAGATGTTTTGAAGTGAGAAATTAAAATTTTAATACCAGAGTGAGTTAACAATGTATGAAAAATAGTTGAGTAATTTTTAAAGTAAAAAAAAACATTGTTTTATAGATGTTTTGAAGTGAGAAATTAAAATTTTAATACCAGAGTGAGTTAACAATGTATGAAAAATAGTTGAGTAATTTTTAAAGTAAAAAAAAACATTGTTTTATAGATGTTTTGAAGTGAGAATACGAAATTTTAATACCAGAGTGAGTTAACAATGTATGAAAAATAGTTGAGTAATTTTTAAAGTAAAAAAAAGCATAGTTTTTGATATGTTTTGAAGTGAGAAATTAAAATTTTAATACCAGAGTGAGTTAACAATGTATGAAAAATAGTTGAGTAATTTTTAAAGTAAAAAAAAACATTGTTTTTGATATGTTTTGAAGTGAGAAATTAAAATTTTAATACCAGAGTGAGTTAACAATGTATGAAAAATAGTTGAGTAATTTTTAAAGTAAAAAAAAGCATAGTTTTTGATATGTTTTGAAGTGAGAAATTAAAATTTTAATACCAGAGTGAGTTAACAATGTATGAAAAATAGTTGAGTAATTTTTAAAGTAAAAAAAAACATTGTTTTATAGATGTTTTGAAGTGAGAAATTAAAATTTTAATACCAGAGTGAGTTAACAATGTATGAAAAATAGTTGAGTAATTTTTAAAGTAAAAAAAAACATAGTTTTTGATATGTTTTAAGTGAGAATACGAAATTTTAATACCAGAGTGAGTTAACAATGTATGAAAAATAGTTGAGTAATTTTTAAAGTAAAAAAAAACATAGTTTTTGATATGTTTTGAAGTGAGAAATTAAAATTTTAATACCAGAGTGAGTTAACAATGTATGAAAAATAGTTGAGTAATTTTTAAAGTAAAAAAAAACATTGTTTTTATAGATGTTTTGAAGTGAGAAATTAAAATTTTAATACCAGAGTGAGTTAACAATGTATGAAAAATAGTTGAGTAATTTTTAAAGTAAAAAAAAACATTGTTTTATAGATGTTTTGAAGTGAGAATACGAAATTTTAATACCAGAGTGAGTTAACAATGTATGAAAAATAGTTGAGTAATTTTTAAAGTAAAAAAAAACATTGTTTTATAGATGTTTTGAAGTGAGAATACGAAATTTTAATACCAGAGTGAGTTAACAATGTATGAAAAATAGTTGAGTAATTTTTAAAGTAAAAAAAAGCTTTGTTTTTGATATGTTTTGAAGTGAGAAATTAAAATTTTAATACCAGAGTGAGTTAACAATGTATGAAAAATAGTTGAGTAATTTTTAAAGTAAAAAAAAGCTTTGTTTTTGATATGTTTTGAAGTGAGAAATTAAAATTTTAATACCAGAGTGAGTTAACAATGTATGAAAAATAGTTGAGTAATTTTTAAAGTAAAAAAAAACATTGTTTTTGATATGTTTTGAAGTGAGAAATTAAAATTTTAATACCAGAGTGAGTTAACAATGTATGAAAAATAGTTGAGTAATTTTTAAAGTAAAAAAAAACATAGTTTTATAGATGTTTTGAAGTGAGAAATTAAAATTTTAATACCAGAGTGAGTTAACAATGTATGAAAAATAGTTGAGTAATTTTTAAAGTAAAAAAAAATACATTGTTTTATAGATGTTTTGAAGTGAGAAATTAAAATTTTAATACCAGAGTGAGTTAACAATGTATGAAAAATAGTTGAGTAATTTTTAAAGTAAAAAAAAACATTGTTTTATAGATGTTTTGAAGTGAGAATACGAAATTTTAATACCAGAGTGAGTTAACAATGTATGAAAAATAGTTGAGTAATTTTTAAAGTAAAAAAAAGCTTTGTTTTTGATATGTTTTGAAGTGAGAAATTAAAATTTTAATACCAGAGTGAGTTAACAATGTATGAAAAATAGTTGAGTAATTTTTAAAGTAAAAAAAAGCATAGTTTTTGATATGTTTTGAAGTGAGAAATTAAAATTTTAATACCAGAGTGAGTTAACAATGTATGAAAAATAGTTGAGTAATTTTTAAAGTAAAAAAAAGCATAGTTTTATAGATGTTTTGAAGTGAGAAATTAAAATTTTAATACCAGAGTGAGTTAACAATGTATGAAAAATAGTTGAGTAATTTTTAAAGTAAAAAAAAACATTGTTTTTGATATGTTTTGAAGTGAGAAATTAAAATTTTAATACCAGAGTGAGTTAACAATGTATGAAAAATAGTTGAGTAATTTTTAAAGTAAAAAAAAACATTGTTTTTGATATGTTTTGAAGTGAGAAATTAAAATTTTAATACCAGAGTGAGTTAACAATGTATGAAAAATAGTTGAGTAATTTTTAAAGTAAAAAAAAACATTGTTTTTGATATGTTTTGAAGTGAGAAATTAAAATTTTAATACCAGAGTGAGTTAACAATGTATGAAAAATAGTTGAGTAATTTTTAAAGTAAAAAAAAACATTGTTTTTGATATGTTTTGAAGTGAGAAATTAAAATTTTAATACCAGAGTGAGTTAACAATGTATGAAAAATAGTTGAGTAATTTTTAAAGTAAAAAAAAAGCATTGTTTTTGATATGTTTTGAAGTGAGAAATTAAAATTTTAATACCAGAGTGAGTTAACAATGTATGAAAAATAGTTGAGTAATTTTTAAAGTAAAAAAAAGCATAGTTTTTGATATGTTTTGAAGTGAGAAATTAAAATTTTAATACCAGAGTGAGTTAACAATGTATGAAAAATAGTTGAGTAATTTTTAAAGTAAAAAAAAGCATTGTTTTTGATATGTTTTGAAGTGAGAAATTAAAATTTTAATACCAGAGTGAGTTAACAATGTATGAAAAATAGTTGAGTAATTTTTAAAGTAAAAAAAAACATAGTTTTATAGATGTTTTGAAGTGAGAAATTAAAATTTTAATACCAGAGTGAGTTAACAATGTATGAAAAATAGTTGAGTAATTTTTAAAGTAAAAAAAAACATTGTTTTATAGATGTTTTGAAGTGAGAAATTAAAATTTTAATACCAGAGTGAGTTAACAATGTATGAAAAATAGTTGAGTAATTTTTAAAGTAAAAAAAAACATAGTTTTATAGATGTTTTGAAGTGAGAAATTAAAATTTTAATACCAGAGTGAGTTAACAATGTATGAAAAATAGTTGAGTAATTTTTAAAGTAAAAAAAAACATAGTTTTTGATATGTTTTGAAGTGAGAAATTAAAATTTTAATACCAGAGTGAGTTAACAATGTATGAAAAATAGTTGAGTAATTTTTAAAGTAAAAAAAAAACATAGTTTTATAGATGTTTTGAAGTGAGAAATTAAAATTTTAATACCAGAGTGAGTTAACAATGTATGAAAAATAGTTGAGTAATTTTTAAAGTAAAAAAAAACATTGTTTTTGATATGTTTTGAAGTGAGAAATTAAAATTTTAATACCAGAGTGAGTTAACAATGTATGAAAAATAGTTGAGTAATTTTTAAAGTAAAAAAAAGCATTGTTTTTGATATGTTTTGAAGTGAGAAATTAAAATTTTAATACCAGAGTGAGTTAACAATGTATGAAAAATAGTTGAGTAATTTTTAAAGTAAAAAAAAACATAGTTTTATAGATGTTTTGAAGTGAGAAATTAAAATTTTAATACCAGAGTGAGTTAACAATGTATGAAAAATAGTTGAGTAATTTTTAAAGTAAAAAAAAAACATTGTTTTTGATATGTTTTGAAGT
The DNA here is from genome assembly GCA_946699065.1 of Loxodes magnus. Taxonomy (NCBI): domain Eukaryota; phylum Ciliophora; class Karyorelictea; order Loxodida; family Loxodidae; genus Loxodes; species Loxodes magnus. The sequence continues at coordinate 18,765 of CAMPDV010005377.1, forward strand.
GAGAAATTAAAATTTTAATACCAGAGTGAGTTAACAATGTATGAAAAATAGTTGAGTAATTTTTAAAGTAAAAAAAAGCATAGTTTTTGATATGTTTTGAAGTGAGAAATTAAAATTTTAATACCAGAGTGAGTTAACAATGTATGAAAAATAGTTGAGTAATTTTTAAAGTAAAAAAAAGCTTTGTTTTTGATATGTTTTGAAGTGAGAAATTAAAATTTTAATACCAGAGTGAGTTAACAATGTATGAAAAATAGTTGAGTAATTTTTAAAGTAAAAAAAAAACATTGTTTTTGATATGTTTTGAAGTGAGAAATTAAAATTTTAATACCAGAGTGAGTTAACAATGTATGAAAAATAGTTGAGTAATTTTTAAAGTAAAAAAAAACATAGTTTTATAGATGTTTTGAAGTGAGAAATTAAAATTTTAATACCAGAGTGAGTTAACAATGTATGAAAAATAGTTGAGTAATTTTTAAAGTAAAAAAAAACATTGTTTTTGATATGTTTTGAAGTGAGAAATTAAAATTTTAATACCAGAGTGAGTTAACAATGTATGAAAAATAGTTGAGTAATTTTTAAAGTAAAAAAAAGCTTTGTTTTTGATATGTTTTGAAGTGAGAAATTAAAATTTTAATACCAGAGTGAGTTAACAATGTATGAAAAATAGTTGAGTAATTTTTAAAGTAAAAAAAAACATTGTTTTTGATATGTTTTGAAGTGAGAAATTAAAATTTTAATACCAGAGTGAGTTAACAATGTATGAAAAATAGTTGAGTAATTTTTAAAGTAAAAAAAAACATTGTTTTTGATATGTTTTGAAGTGAGAAATTAAAATTTTAATACCAGAGTGAGTTAACAATGTATGAAAAATAGTTGAGTAATTTTTAAAGTAAAAAAAAACATTGTTTTTGATATGTTTTGAAGTGAGAAATTAAAATTTTAATACCAGAGTGAGTTAACAATGTATGAAAAATAGTTGAGTAATTTTTAAAGTAAAAAAAAACATTGTTTTTGATATGTTTTGAAGTGAGAAATTAAAATTTTAATACCAGAGTGAGTTAACAATGTATGAAAAATAGTTGAGTAATTTTTAAAGTAAAAAAAAGCTTTGTTTTTGATATGTTTTGAAGTGAGAAATTAAAATTTTAATACCAGAGTGAGTTAACAATGTATGAAAAATAGTTGAGTAATTTTTAAAGTAAAAAAAAGCATAGTTTTTGATATGTTTTGAAGTGAGAAATTAAAATTTTAATACCAGAGTGAGTTAACAATGTATGAAAAATAGTTGAGTAATTTTTAAAGTAAAAAAAAACATTGTTTTTGATATGTTTTGAAGTGAGAAATTAAAATTTTAATACCAGAGTGAGTTAACAATGTATGAAAAATAGTTGAGTAATTTTTAAAGTAAAAAAAAGCATTGTTTTTGATATGTTTTGAAGTGAGAAATTAAAATTTTAATACCAGAGTGAGTTAACAATGTATGAAAAATAGTTGAGTAATTTTTAAAGTAAAAAAAAACATTGTTTTATAGATGTTTTGAAGTGAGAAATTAAAATTTTAATACCAGAGTGAGTTAACAATGTATGAAAAATAGTTGAGTAATTTTTAAAGTAAAAAAAAGCATAGTTTTTGATATGTTTTGAAGTGAGAAATTAAAATTTTAATACCAGAGTGAGTTAACAATGTATGAAAAATAGTTGAGTAATTTTTAAAGTAAAAAAAAACATTGTTTTTGATATGTTTTGAAGTGAGAAATTAAAATTTTAATACCAGAGTGAGTTAACAATGTATGAAAAATAGTTGAGTAATTTTTAAAGTAAAAAAAAGCATAGTTTTTGATATGTTTTGAAGTGAGAAATTAAAATTTTAATACCAGAGTGAGTTAACAATGTATGAAAAATAGTTGAGTAATTTTTAAAGTAAAAAAAAACATTGTTTTATAGATGTTTTGAAGTGAGAAATTAAAATTTTAATACCAGAGTGAGTTAACAATGTATGAAAAATAGTTGAGTAATTTTTAAAGTAAAAAAAAACATAGTTTTTGATATGTTTTAAGTGAGAATACGAAATTTTAATACCAGAGTGAGTTAACAATGTATGAAAAATAGTTGAGTAATTTTTAAAGTAAAAAAAAGCATTGTTTTTGATATGTTTTGAAGTGAGAAATTAAAATTTTAATACCAGAGTGAGTTAACAATGTATGAAAAATAGTTGAGTAATTTTTAAAGTAAAAAAAAAGCATAGTTTTTGATATGTTTTGAAGTGAGAAATTAAAATTTTAATACCAGAGTGAGTTAACAATGTATGAAAAATAGTTGAGTAATTTTTAAAGTAAAAAAAAACATAGTTTTATAGATGTTTTGAAGTGAGAAATTAAAATTTTAATACCAGAGTGAGTTAACAATGTATGAAAAATAGTTGAGTAATTTTTAAAGTAAAAAAAAACATAGTTTTATAGATGTTTTGAAGTGAGAAATTAAAATTTTAATACCAGAGTGAGTTAACAATGTATGAAAAATAGTTGAGTAATTTTTAAAGTAAAAAAAAACATTGTTTTTGATATGTTTTGAAGTGAGAAATTAAAATTTTAATACCAGAGTGAGTTAACAATGTATGAAAAATAGTTGAGTAATTTTTAAAGTAAAAAAAAGCATAGTTTTTGATATGTTTTGAAGTGAGAAATTAAAATTTTAATACCAGAGTGAGTTAACAATGTATGAAAAATAGTTGAGTAATTTTTAAAGTAAAAAAAAACATTGTTTTATAGATGTTTTGAAGTGAGAAATTAAAATTTTAATACCAGAGTGAGTTAACAATGTATGAAAAATAGTTGAGTAATTTTTAAAGTAAAAAAAAACATAGTTTTTGATATGTTTTGAAGTGAGAATACGAAATTTTAATACCAGAGTGAGTTAACAATGTATGAAAAATAGTTGAGTAATTTTTAAAGTAAAAAAAAGCTTTGTTTTTGATATGTTTTGAAGTGAGAAATTAAAATTTTAATACCAGAGTGAGTTAACAATGTATGAAAAATAGTTGAGTAATTTTTAAAGTAAAAAAAAACATTGTTTTTGATATGTTTTGAAGTGAGAAATTAAAATTTTAATACCAGAGTGAGTTAACAATGTATGAAAAATAGTTGAGTAATTTTTAAAGTAAAAAAAAACATTGTTTTTGATATGTTTTGAAGTGAGAAATTAAAATTTTAATACCAGAGTGAGTTAACAATGTATGAAAAATAGTTGAGTAATTTTTAAAGTAAAAAAAAACATTGTTTTTGATATGTTTTGAAGTGAGAAATTAAAATTTTAATACCAGAGTGAGTTAACAATGTATGAAAAATAGTTGAGTAATTTTTAAAGTAAAAAAAAGCTTTGTTTTTGATATGTTTTGAAGTGAGAAATTAAAATTTTAATACCAGAGTGAGTTAACAATGTATGAAAAATAGTTGAGTAATTTTTAAAGTAAAAAAAAGCATAGTTTTTGATATGTTTTGAAGTGAGAAATTAAAATTTTAATACCAGAGTGAGTTAACAATGTATGAAAAATAGTTGAGTAATTTTTAAAGTAAAAAAAAACATTGTTTTTGATATGTTTTGAAGTGAGAAATTAAAATTTTAATACCAGAGTGAGTTAACAATGTATGAAAAATAGTTGAGTAATTTTTAAAGTAAAAAAAAGCATTGTTTTTGATATGTTTTGAAGTGAGAAATTAAAATTTTAATACCAGAGTGAGTTAACAATGTATGAAAAATAGTTGAGTAATTTTTAAAGTAAAAAAAAACATTGTTTTATAGATGTTTTGAAGTGAGAAATTAAAATTTTAATACCAGAGTGAGTTAACAATGTATGAAAAATAGTTGAGTAATTTTTAAAGTAAAAAAAAGCATAGTTTTTGATATGTTTTGAAGTGAGAAATTAAAATTTTAATACCAGAGTGAGTTAACAATGTATGAAAAATAGTTGAGTAATTTTTAAAGTAAAAAAAAACATTGTTTTTGATATGTTTTGAAGTGAGAAATTAAAATTTTAATACCAGAGTGAGTTAACAATGTATGAAAAATAGTTGAGTAATTTTTAAAGTAAAAAAAAGCATAGTTTTTGATATGTTTTGAAGTGAGAAATTAAAATTTTAATACCAGAGTGAGTTAACAATGTATGAAAAATAGTTGAGTAATTTTTAAAGTAAAAAAAAACATTGTTTTATAGATGTTTTGAAGTGAGAAATTAAAATTTTAATACCAGAGTGAGTTAACAATGTATGAAAAATAGTTGAGTAATTTTTAAAGTAAAAAAAAACATAGTTTTTGATATGTTTTAAGTGAGAATACGAAATTTTAATACCAGAGTGAGTTAACAATGTATGAAAAATAGTTGAGTAATTTTTAAAGTAAAAAAAAGCATTGTTTTTGATATGTTTTGAAGTGAGAAATTAAAATTTTAATACCAGAGTGAGTTAACAATGTATGAAAAATAGTTGAGTAATTTTTAAAGTAAAAAAAAGCATAGTTTTTGATATGTTTTGAAGTGAGAAATTAAAATTTTAATACCAGAGTGAGTTAACAATGTATGAAAAATAGTTGAGTAATTTTTAAAGTAAAAAAAAACATAGTTTTATAGATGTTTTGAAGTGAGAAATTAAAATTTTAATACCAGAGTGAGTTAACAATGTATGAAAAATAGTTGAGTAATTTTTAAAGTAAAAAAAAACATAGTTTTATAGATGTTTTGAAGTGAGAAATTAAAATTTTAATACCAGAGTGAGTTAACAATGTATGAAAAATAGTTGAGTAATTTTTAAAGTAAAAAAAAACATTGTTTTTGATATGTTTTGAAGTGAGAAATTAAAATTTTAATACCAGAGTGAGTTAACAATGTATGAAAAATAGTTGAGTAATTTTTAAAGTAAAAAAAAGCATAGTTTTTGATATGTTTTGAAGTGAGAAATTAAAATTTTAATACCAGAGTGAGTTAACAATGTATGAAAAATAGTTGAGTAATTTTTAAAGTAAAAAAAAACATTGTTTTATAGATGTTTTGAAGTGAGAAATTAAAATTTTAATACCAGAGTGAGTTAACAATGTATGAAAAATAGTTGAGTAATTTTTAAAGTAAAAAAAAACATAGTTTTTGATATGTTTTGAAGTGAGAATACGAAATTTTAATACCAGAGTGAGTTAACAATGTATGAAAAATAGTTGAGTAATTTTTAAAGTAAAAAAAAGCTTTGTTTTTGATATGTTTTGAAGTGAGAAATTAAAATTTTAATACCAGAGTGAGTTAACAATGTATGAAAAATAGTTGAGTAATTTTTAAAGTAAAAAAAAGCATAGTTTTTGATATGTTTTGAAGTGAGAAATTAAAATTTTAATACCAGAGTGAGTTAACAATGTATGAAAAATAGTTGAGTAATTTTTAAAGTAAAAAAAAAACATTGTTTTTGATATGTTTTGAAGTGAGAATACGAAATTTTAATACCAGAGTGAGTTAACAATGTATGAAAAATAGTTGAGTAATTTTTAAAGTAAAAAAAAGCATTGTTTTTGATATGTTTTGAAGTGAGAAATTAAAATTTTAATACCAGAGTGAGTTAACAATGTATGAAAAATAGTTGAGTAATTTTTAAAGTAAAAAAAAACATTGTTTTATAGATGTTTTGAAGTGAGAAATTAAAATTTTAATACCAGAGTGAGTTAACAATGTATGAAAAATAGTTGAGTAATTTTTTAAGTAAAAAAAAACATAGTTTTATAGATGTTTTGAAGTGAGAAATTAAAATTTTAATACCAGAGTGAGTTAACAATGTATGAAAAATAGTTGAGTAATTTTTAAAGTAAAAAAAAGCATTGTTTTTGATATGTTTTGAAGTGAGAAATTAAAATTTTAATACCAGAGTGAGTTAACAATGTATGAAAAATAGTTGAGTAATTTTTAAAGTAAAAAAAAGCATTGTTTTTGATATGTTTTGAAGTGAGAAATTAAAATTTTAATACCAGAGTGAGTTAACAATGTATGAAAAATAGTTGAGTAATTTTTAAAGTAAAAAAAAACATAGTTTTATAGATGTTTTGAAGTGAGAAATTAAAATTTTAATACCAGAGTGAGTTAACAATGTATGAAAAATAGTTGAGTAATTTTTAAAGTAAAAAAAAACATTGTTTTATAGATGTTTTGAAGTGAGAATACGAAATTTTAATACCAGAGTGAGTTAACAATGTATGAAAAATAGTTGAGTAATTTTTAAAGTAAAAAAAAGCATAGTTTTTGATATGTTTTGAAGTGAGAAATTAAAATTTTAATACCAGAGTGAGTTAACAATGTATGAAAAATAGTTGAGTAATTTTTAAAGTAAAAAAAAGCATAGTTTTTGATATGTTTTGAAGTGAGAAATTAAAATTTTAATACCAGAGTGAGTTAACAATGTATGAAAAATAGTTGAGTAATTTTTAAAGTAAAAAAAAAACATTGTTTTATAGATGTTTTGAAGTGAGAAATTAAAATTTTAATACCAGAGTGAGTTAACAATGTATGAAAAATAGTTGAGTAATTTTTAAAGTAAAAAAAAGCTTTGTTTTTGATATGTTTTGAAGTGAGAAATTAAAATTTTAATACCAGAGTGAGTTAACAATGTATGAAAAATAGTTGAGTAATTTTTAAAGTAAAAAAAAACATAGTTTTATAGATGTTTTGAAGTGAGAATACGAAATTTTAATACCAGAGTGAGTTAACAATGTATGAAAAATAGTTGAGTAATTTTTAAAGTAAAAAAAAACATTGTTTTATAGATGTTTTGAAGTGAGAAATTAAAATTTTAATACCAGAGTGAGTTAACAATGTATGAAAAATAGTTGAGTAATTTTTAAAGTAAAAAAAAGCATAGTTTTTGATATGTTTTGAAGTGAGAAATTAAAATTTTAATACCAGAGTGAGTTAACAATGTATGAAAAATAGTTGAGTAATTTTTAAAGTAAAAAAAAGCTTTGTTTTATAGATGTTTTGAAGTGAGAAATTAAAATTTTAATACCAGAGTGAGTTAACAATGTATGAAAAATAGTTGAGTAATTTTTAAAGTAAAAAAAAACATTGTTTTATAGATGTTTTGAAGTGAGAATACGAAATTTTAATACCAGAGTGAGTTAACAATGTATGAAAAATAGTTGAGTAATTTTTAAAGTAAAAAAAAGCATAGTTTTTTGATATGTTTTGAAGTGAGAAATTAAAATTTTAATACCAGAGTGAGTTAACAATGTATGAAAAATAGTTGAGTAATTTTTAAAGTAAAAAAAAGCATAGTTTTTGATATGTTTTGAAGTGAGAAATTAAAATTTTAATACCAGAGTGAGTTAACAATGTATGAAAAATAGTTGAGTAATTTTTAAAGTAAAAAAAAAACATTGTTTTATAGATGTTTTGAAGTGAGAAATTAAAATTTTAATACCAGAGTGAGTTAACAATGTATGAAAAATAGTTGAGTAATTTTTAAAGTAAAAAAAAACATAGTTTTATAGATGTTTTGAAGTGAGAATACGAAATTTTAATACCAGAGTGAGTTAACAATGTATGAAAAATAGTTGAGTAATTTTTAAAGTAAAAAAAAACATTGTTTTATAGATGTTTTGAAGTGAGAAATTAAAATTTTAATACCAGAGTGAGTTAACAATGTATGAAAAATAGTTGAGTAATTTTTAAAGTAAAAAAAAACATAGTTTTATAGATGTTTTGAAGTGAGAAATTAAAATTTTAATACCAGAGTGAGTTAACAATGTATGAAAAATAGTTGAGTAATTTTTAAAGTAAAAAAAAGCATAGTTTTTGATATGTTTTGAAGTGAGAAATTAAAATTTTAATACCAGAGTGAGTTAACAATGTATGAAAAATAGTTGAGTAATTTTTAAAGTAAAAAAAAACATTGTTTTTGATATGTTTTGAAGTGAGAAATTAAAATTTTAATACCAGAGTGAGTTAACAATGTATGAAAAATAGTTGAGTAATTTTTAAAGTAAAAAAAAACATTGTTTTTGATATGTTTTGAAGTGAGAAATTAAAATTTTAATACCAGAGTGAGTTAACAATGTATGAAAAATAGTTGAGTAATTTTTAAAGTAAAAAAAAGCATTGTTTTTGATATGTTTTGAAGTGAGAAATTAAAATTTTAATACCAGAGTGAGTTAACAATGTATGAAAAATAGTTGAGTAATTTTTAAAGTAAAAAAAAGCATTGTTTTTGATATGTTTTGAAGTGAGAAATTAAAATTTTAATACCAGAGTGAGTTAACAATGTATGAAAAATAGTTGAGTAATTTTTAAAGTAAAAAAAAAACATTGTTTTTGATATGTTTTGAAGTGAGAAATTAAAATTTTAATACCAGAGTGAGTTAACAATGTATGAAAAATAGTTGAGTAATTTTTAAAGTAAAAAAAAGCATTGTTTTTGATATGTTTTGAAGTGAGAAATTAAAATTTTAATACCAGAGTGAGTTAACAATGTATGAAAAATAGTTGAGTAATTTTTAAAGTAAAAAAAAAGCTTTGTTTTTGATATGTTTTGAAGTGAGAAATTAAAATTTTAATACCAGAGTGAGTTAACAATGTATGAAAAATAGTTGAGTAATTTTTAAAGTAAAAAAAAACATAGTTTTATAGATGTTTTGAAGTGAGAAATTAAAATTTTAATACCAGAGTGAGTTAACAATGTATGAAAAATAGTTGAGTAATTTTTAAAGTAAAAAAAAGCATAGTTTTTGATATGTTTTGAAGTGAGAAATTAAAATTTTAATACCAGAGTGAGTTAACAATGTATGAAAAATAGTTGAGTAATTTTTAAAGTAAAAAAAAACATAGTTTTATAGATGTTTTGAAGTGAGAAATTAAAATTTTAATACCAGAGTGAGTTAACAATGTATGAAAAATAGTTGAGTAATTTTTAAAGTAAAAAAAAGCATAGTTTTTGATATGTTTTGAAGTGAGAAATTAAAATTTTAATACCAGAGTGAGTTAACAATGTATGAAAAATAGTTGAGTAATTTTTAAAGTAAAAAAAAACATTGTTTTTGATATGTTTTGAAGTGAGAAATTAAAATTTTAATACCAGAGTGAGTTAACAATGTATGAAAAATAGTTGAGTAATTTTTAAAGTAAAAAAAAACATTGTTTTTGATATGTTTTGAAGTGAGAAATTAAAATTTTAATACCAGAGTGAGTTAACAATGTATGAAAAATAGTTGAGTAATTTTTAAAGTAAAAAAAAACATAGTTTTATAGATGTTTTGAAGTGAGAAATTAAAATTTTAATACCAGAGTGAGTTAACAATGTATGAAAAATAGTTGAGTAATTTTTAAAGTAAAAAAAAAACATAGTTTTTGATATGTTTTGAAGTGAGAAATTAAAATTTTAATACCAGAGTGAGTTAACAATGTATGAAAAATAGTTGAGTAATTTTTAAAGTAAAAAAAAACATTGTTTTATAGATGTTTTGAAGTGAGAAATTAAAATTTTAATACCAGAGTGAGTTAACAATGTATGAAAAATAGTTGAGTAATTTTTAAAGTAAAAAAAAACATAGTTTTATAGATGTTTTGAAGTGAGAAATTAAAATTTTAATACCAGAGTGAGTTAACAATGTATGAAAAATAGTTGAGTAATTTTTTAAAGTAAAAAAAAGCATTGTTTTTGATATGTTTTGAAGTGAGAAATTAAAATTTTAATACCAGAGTGAGTTAACAATGTATGAAAAATAGTTGAGTAATTTTTAAAGTAAAAAAAAACATAGTTTTATAGATGTTTTGAAGTGAGAAATTAAAATTTTAATACCAGAGTGAGTTAACAATGTATGAAAAATAGTTGAGTAATTTTAAAGTAAAAAAAAACATTGTTTTATAGATGTTTTGAAGTGAGAAATTAAAATTTTAATACCAGAGTGAGTTAACAATGTATGAAAAATAGTTGAGTAATTTTTAAAGTAAAAAAAAACATTGTTTTATAGATGTTTTGAAGTGAGAATACGAAATTTTAATACCAGAGTGAGTTAACAATGTATGAAAAATAGTTGAGTAATTTTAAAGTAAAAAAAAACATTGTTTTATAGATGTTTTGAAGTGAGAAATTAAAATTTTAATACCAGAGTGAGTTAACAATGTATGAAAAATAGTTGAGTAATTTTTAAAGTAAAAAAAAGCTTTGTTTTTGATATGTTTTGAGTGAGAAATTAAAATTTTAATACCAGAGTGAGTTAACAATGTATGAAAAATAGTTGAGTAATTTTTAAAGTAAAAAAAAACATTGTTTTTGATATGTTTTGAAGTGAGAATACGAAATTTTAATACCAGAGTGAGTTAACAATGTATGAAAATAGTTGAGTAATTTTTAAAGTAAAAAAAAACATAGTTTTATAGATGTTTTGAAGTGAGAAATTAAAATTTTAATACCAGAGTGAGTTAACAATGTATGAAAAATAGTTGAGTAATTTTTAAAGTAAAAAAAAACATAGTTTTATAGATGTTTTGAAGTGAGAAATTAAAATTTTAATACCAGAGTGAGTTAACAATGTATGAAAAATAGTTGAGTAATTTTTAAAGTAAAAAAAAAACATAGTTTTATAGATGTTTTGAAGTGAGAATACGAAATTTTAATACCAGAGTGAGTTAACAATGTATGAAAAATAGTTGAGTAATTTTTAAAGTAAAAAAAAGCTTTGTTTTTGATATGTTTTGAAGTGAGAAATTAAATTTTAATACCAGAGTGAGTTAACAATGTATGAAAAATAGTTTGAGTAATTTTTAAAGTAAAAAAAAACATTGTTTTTTGATATGTTTTGAAGTGAGAAATTAAAATTTTAATACCAGAGTGAGTTAACAATGTATGAAAAATAGTTGAGTAATTTTTAAAGTAAAAAAAACATTGTTTTATAGATGTTTTGAAGTGAGAAATTAAAATTTTAATACCAGAGTGAGTTAACAATGTATGAAAAATAGTTGAGTAATTTTTAAAGTAAAAAAAAACATTGTTTTTGATATGTTTTGAAGTGAGAAATTAAAATTTTAATACCAGAGTGAGTTAACAATGTATGAAAAATAGTTGAGTAATTTTTAAAGTAAAAAAAAACATTGTTTTATAGATGTTTTGAAGTGAGAATACGAAATTTTAATACCAGAGTGAGTTAACAATGTATGAAAAATAGTTGAGTAATTTTTAAAGTAAAAAAAAACATTGTTTTTGATATGTTTTGAAGTGAGAAATTAAAATTTTAATACCAGAGTGAGTTAACAATGTATGAAAAATAGTTGAGTAATTTTTAAAGTAAAAAAAAGCATAGTTTTTGATATGTTTTGAAGTGAGAAATTAAAATTTTAATACCAGAGTGAGTTAACAATGTATGAAAAATAGTTGAGTAATTTTTAAAGTAAAAAAAAACATTGTTTTCATATGTTTTGAAGTGAGAAATTAAAATTTTAATACCAGAGTGAGTTAACAATGTATGAAAAATAGTTGAGTAATTTTTAAAGTAAAAAAAAACATAGTTTTATAGATGTTTTGAAGTGAGAAATTAAAATTTTAATACCAGAGTGAGTTAACAATGTATGAAAAATAGTTGAGTAATTTTTAAAGTAAAAAAAAAACATAGTT
>CAMPDV010005378.1:0-30393 GCA_946699065.1 Loxodes magnus
ATAAGGAGGACAATAGGGGTGGACAATAATAAGGAGGATAGTAAGGTGGATAGTAATAAGGAGGATAGTAATAAGGAGGATAGTAAGGTGGATATTAATAAGGTGGATAATAATAGGGTGGAAGAAATCAAGCATAAGGTGGATAATAGGGTGGACAACAGTGAAGGTGGATAGTAATAAGGTGGATAATAAGGTGGACAATAATAAGGTGGATAACAACAAGGTGGATAATAATAAGGTGGATAATAAGGTGGACAACAATAGGGTGGATAATAATAAGGTGGATAATAGGGTGGACAATAATAGGATGGAAGAAATGAAACATAGGGAGGATAACAATAAGGTGGTCAGTAATAAGGTGGATAATAATAAGGTGGATAATAAGGTGGACAACAATAGGGTGGATAATAATAAGGTGGATAATAAGGTGGACAATAATAAGGTGGATAACAACAAGGTGGATAATAATAAGGAGGATAGTAATAAGGTGGATAACAAACAAGGTGGATAGCAATAAGGAGGATAGTAAGGTGGATAGTAATAAGGTGGATAACAACAAGGTGGATAGCAATAAGGAGGATAACAACAAGGTGGATAGCAATAAGGTGGATAGTAATAAGGTGGATAATAATAGGGTGGAAGAAATCAAGCATAAGGTGGATAATAGGGTGGACAACAGTAAGGTGGATAGTAATAAGGTGGATAATAAGGTGGACAATAATAAGGTGGGATAACAACAAGGTGGATAGCAATAAGGAGGATAGTAAGGTGGATAGTAATAAGGTGGATAGCAATAAGGAGGATAGTAAGGTGGATAGTAATAAGGTGGATAACAACAAGGTGGATAGCAATAAGGAGGATAACAACAAGGTGGATAGCAATAAGGTGGATAGTAATAAGGTGGATAATAATAGGGTGGAAGAAATCAAGCATAAGGTGGATAATAGGGTGGACAACAGTAAGGTGGATAGTAATAAGGTGGATAATAAGGTGGACAATAATAAGGTGGATAACAACAAGGTGGATAATAATAAGGTGGATAATAAGGTGGACAACAATAGGGTGGATAATAATAAGGTGGATAATAGGGTGGACAATAATAGGATGGAAGAAATGAAACATAGGGAGGATAACAATAAGGTGGTCAGTAATAAGGTGGATAATAATAAGGTGGATAATAAGGTGGACAATAATAAGGTGGATAACAACAGGTGGATAATAATAAGGAGGATAGTAATAAGGTGGATAACAACAAGGTGGATAGCAATAAGGAGGATAGTAAGGTGGATAACAACAAGGTGGATAGCAATACGGAGGATAGTAAGGTGGATAGTAATAAGGTGGATAACAACAAGGTGGATAGCAATAAGGAGGATAACCAACAAGGGTGGATAGCAATAAGGTGGATAGTAATAAGGTGGATAATAATAGGGTGGAAGAAATCAAGCATAAGGTGGATAATAGGGTGGATAATAATAAGGAGGATAGTAATAAGGTGGACAATAATAAGGTGGATAACAACAAGGTGGATAGCAACTAAAGTGGATAACAATAAGGAGGAAGTGGTGGGAAGAACCGGAGGATAATAATAAGGTGGTCGTAACTTATTATAATTTGAATGGAGAAATGAAGACGGTCAACATAGAAGACATGAAGGAAATGATAGAGATGATAATAGAAGACATGATGGACGAATGCATGATTTTGATGAAAGAGGAGAATTTTGAATATGAGAGTTTTTGATTGAAGAAAAGACAATAAAATTAATTTTTTAATTACATTTAGAAAGAATTAAAAATGAGTATATTAAATAAATAAAAATTGGTAAAAGTTAAAAATTGTTTTTTAAAATAGTTGGAAAAAAGTAAATAAAAAGTGATTGAGAAAAGTAAATTAGTTATAATGAAAAGCTAAATTATTGATAAAAATAAAAAAGTCATAATTATAAAATTTTTGTAGAAACATGATATATGAATGGATGTATAAAATATGAAAAAGTGATAAGTTGACAGCCATTTTAATTTGTAACCAAAAAACTAAAATTGTAGTATAAGCAGAAAAAAGTTCGGTTTTTAGTTAAAGTAAAAAAGATATGTACATAAGCATGAAACGGTTGAAAAAAAGGGAAATATAAGGAAATGATGAAAAAAGAGTAACAAAATGAAAACAGCAGTTGTTTGTTATTAGCGATGTTCTTATTTACGGAATGTGCTTTGCTAAGAAATAAACTTGTAATGAATAAGAATAGAATGATTAGATAGTGCAGAAGGATAAGTATAAAGACAACAAGGTGGATAGTAATAGGGTGGATAATAATAGGGTGGACAACAGTAAGGTGGATAGTAATAAGGAGGATAGTAATAAGGAGGATAATAATAGGGTGGATAGTAATAAAATGGATAATAATAAGGTGGATAGTAATAAGGTGGACAACAATAGGGTGGATAGTAATAAAATGTGATAGCAATAAGTGAGGATAGTAAGGAGGCCAATAGGTGGATAACAACAAGGTGGATAATAATAAGGTGGATAATAAGGAGGATAATAGGGTGGACAACAATAAGGGTGGATTAATAATAAGGTGGACAACAATAGAGTGGGACAACAATAGGGTGGATAATAATAAGGTGGACAACAATAGAGTGGATAGTAATAAGGAGGACAGTAAGGCGGACAGTAAGGAGGAAGAAATCAAGCATAGGAGAGGATAGTAAGGAGGACAATAAGGAGGATAGCAATAAGGCGGACAATAATAAGGAGGACAATAGGGTGGACAATAATAAGGAGGATAGTAAGGTGGATAGTAATAAGGAGGATAGTAATAAGGAGGATAGTAAGGTGGATATTAAATAAGGTGGATAATAATAGGGTGGAAGAAATCAAGCATAAGGTGGATAATAGGGTGGACAACAGTAAGGTGGATAGTAATAAGGTGGATAATAAGGTGGACAATAATAAGGTGGATAACAACAAGGTGGATAATAATAAGGTGGATAATAAGGTGGACAACAATAGGGTGGATAATAATAAGGTGGATAATAGGGTGGACAATAATAGGATGGAAGAAATGAAACATAGGGAGGATAACAATAAGGTGGGTCAGTAATAAGGTTGGATAATAATAAGGTGGATAATAAGGTGGACAATAATAAGGTGGATAACAACAAGGTGGATAATAATAAGGAGGATAGTAATAAGGTGGATAACAACAAGGTGGATAGCAATAAGGAGGATAGTAAGGTGGATAACAACAAGGTGGATAGCAATAAGGAGGATAGTAAGGTGGATAGTAATAAGGTGGATAACAACAAGGGTGGATAGCAATAAGGAGGATAACAACAAGGTGGATAGCAATAAGGTGGATAGTAATAAGGTGGATAATAATAGGGTGGAAGAAATCAAGCATAAGGTGGATAATAGGGTGGATAATAATAAGGAGGATAGTAATAAGGTGGACAATAATAAGGTGGATAACAACAAGGTGGATAGCAATAAAGTTGGATAACAATAAGGAGGAAGTGGTGGAAGAACCGGAGGATAATAATAAGGTGGTCGTAACTTATTATAATTTGAATGGAGAAATGAAGACGGTCAACATAAAGACATGAAGGAAATGATAGAGATGATAATAGAAGACATGATGGACGAATGCATGATTTTGATGAAAGAGGAGAATTTGAATATGAGAGTTTTGATTGAAGAAAAGACAATAAAATTTAATTTTTTAATTACATTTAGAAAGAATTAAAAATGAGTATATTAAATAAATAAAAATTGGTAAAAGTTAAAAATTGTTTTTTAAAATAGTTGGAAAAAAGTAAATAAAAAGTGATTTGAGAAAAGTAAATTAGTTATAATGAAAAGCTAAATTATTGATAAAAATAAAAAAGTCATAATTATAAAATTTTGTAGAAACATGATATATGAATGGATGTATAAAATATGAAAAAGTGATAAGTTGACAGCCATTTTAATTTGTAACCAAAAAACTAAAATTGTAGTATAAGCAGAAAAAAGTTTCGGTTTTTAGTTAAAGTAAAAAAGATATGTACATAAGCATGAAACGGTTGAAAAAAAGGGAAATATAAGGAAATGATGAAAAAAGAGTAACAAAATGAAAACAGCAGTTGTTTTGTTATTAGCGATGTTCTTATTTACGGAATGTGCTTTGCTAAGAAATAAACTTGTAATGAATAAGAATAGAAGATTAGATAGTGCAGAAGGATAAGTATAAAGACAACAAGGTGGATAGTAATAGGGTGGATAATAATAGGGTGGACAACAGTAAGGTGGATAGTAATAAGGAGGATAGTAATAAGGAGGATAATAATAGGGTGGATAGTAATAAAATGGATAATAATAAGGTGGATAGTAATAAGGTGGACAACAATAGGTGGATAGTAATAAAATGGATAGCAATAAGGAGGATAGTAAGGAGGCCAATAGGGTGGATAACAACAAGGTGGATAATAATAAGGTGGATAATAAGGAGGATAATAGGGTGGACAACATTAGGGTGGATAATAATAAGGTGGACAACAATAGAGTGGATAGTAATAAGGAGGACAGTAAGGCGGACAGTAAGGAGGAAGAAATCAAGCATAGGGAGGATAGTAAGGAGGACAATAAGGAGGATAGCAATAAGGCGGACAATAATAAGGAGGACAATAGGGTGGACAATAATAAGGAGGATAGTAAGGTGGATAGTAATAAGGAGGATAGTAATAAGGAGGATAGTAAGGTGGATATTAATAAGGTGGATAATAATAGGGTGGAAGAAATCAAGCATAAGGTGGATAATAGGGTGGACAACAGTAAGGTGGATAGTAATAAGGTGATAATAAGGTGGACAATAATAAGGTGGATAACAACAAGGTGGATAATAATAAGGTGGATAATAAGGTGGACAACAATAGGGTGGATAATAATAAGGTGGATAATAGGGTGGACAATAATAGGATGAAGAAATGAAACATAGGGAGGATAACAATAAGGTGGTCAGTAATAAGGTGGATAATAATAAGGTGGATAATAAGGTGGACAATAATAAGGTGGATAACAACAAGGTGGATAATAATAAGGAGGATAGTAATAAGGTGGATAACAACAAGGTGGATAGCAATAAGGAGGATAGTAAGGTGGATAACAACAAGGTGGATAGCAATAAGGAGGATAGTAAGGTGGATAGTAATAAGGTGGATAACAACAAGGTGGATAGCAATAAGGAGGATAACAACAAGGTGGATAGCAATAAGGTGGATAGTAATAAGGTGGATAATAATAGGGTGGAAGAAATCAAGCATAAGGTGGGATAATAGGGTGGATAATAATAAGGAGGATAGTAATAAGGTGGACAATAATAAGGGGGATAACAACAAGGTGGATAGCAATAAAGTGGATAACAATAAGGAGGAAGTGGTGGAAGAACCGGAGGATAATAATAAGGTGGTCGTAACTTATTATAATTTGAATGGAGAAATGAAGACGGTCAACATAGAAGACATGAAGGAAATGATAGAGATGATAATAGAAGACATGATGGACGAATGCATGATTTTGATGAAAGAGGAGAATTTGAATATGAGAGTTTTGATTGAAGAAAAGACAATAAAATTTAATTTTTTAATTACATTAGAAAGAATTAAAAATGAGTATATTAAATAAATAAAAATTGGTAAAAGTTAAAAATTGTTTTTTAAAAATAGTTGGAAAAAAGTAAATAAAAAGTGATTTGAGAAAAGTAAATTAGTTATAATGAAAAGCTAAATTATTGATAAAAATAAAAAAGTCATAATTATAAAAATTTTGTAGAAACATGATATATGAATGGATGTATAAAATATGAAAAAGTGATAAGTTGACAGCCATTTTAATTGTAACCAAAAAACTAAAATTGTAGTATAAGCAGAAAAAAGTTTCGGTTTTTTAGTTAAAGTAAAAAGATATGTACATAAGCATGAAACGGTTGAAAAAAAGGGAAATATAAGGAAATGATGAAAAAAGAGTAACAAAATGAAAACAGCAGTTGTTTTGTTATTAGCGATGTTCTTATTTACGGAATGTGCTTTGCTAAGAAATAAACTTGTAATGAATAAGAATAGAAGATTAGATAGTGCAGAAGGATAAGTATAAAGACAACAAGGTGGATAGTAATAGGTGTGGATAATAATAGGGTGGACAACAGTAAGGTGGATAGTAATAAGGAGGATAGTAATAAGGAGGATAATAATAGGGTGGATAGTAATAAAATGGATAATAAATAAGGTGGATAGTAATAAGGTGGACAACAATAGGGTGGGATAGTAATAAAATGGATAATAATAAGGTGGATAGTAATAAGGTGACAACAATAGGGTGGATAGTAATAAAATGGATAGCAATAAGGAGGATAGTAAGGAGGCCAATAGGGTGGATAACAACAAGGTGGATAATAATAAGGTGGATAATAAGGAGGATAATAGGTGGGACAACAATAGGGTGGATAATAATAAGGTGGACAACAATAGAGTGGACAACAATAGGGTGGATAATAATAAGGTGGACAACAATAGAGTGGATAGTAATAAGGAGGACAGTAAGGCGGACAGTAAGGAGGAAGAAATCAAGCATAGGGAGGATAGTAAGGAGGACAATAAGGAGGATAGCAATAAGGCGGACAATAATAAGGAGGACAATAGGGTGGACAATAATAAGGAGGATAGTAAGGTGGATAGTAATAAGGAGGATAGTAATAAGGAGGATAGTAAGGTGGATATTAATAAGGTGGATAATAATAGGGTGGAAGAAATCAAGCATAAGGTGGATAATAGGGTGGACAACAGTAAGGTGGATAGTAATAAGGTGGATAATAAGGTGGACAATAATAAGGTGGATAACAACAAGGTGGATAATAATAAGGTGGATAATAAGGTGGACAACAATAGGGTGGATAAATAATAAGGTGGATAATAGGGTGGACAATAATAGGATGGAAGAAATGAAACATAGGGAGGATAACAATAAGGTGGTCAGTAATAAGGTGGATAATAATAAGGTGGATAATAAGGTGGACAATAATAAGGTGGATAACAACAAGGTGGATAATAATAAGGAGGATAGTAATAAGGTGGATAACAACAAGGTGGATAGCAATAAGGAGGATAGTAAGGTGGATAACAACAAGGTGGATAGCAATAAGGAGGATAGTAAGGTGGATAGTAATAAGGTGGATAACAACAAGGTGGATAGCAATAAGGAGGATAACAACAAGGTGGATAGCAATAAGGTGGATAGTAATAAGGTGGATAATAATAGGGTGGAAGAAATCAAGCATAAGGTGGATAATAGGGTGGATAATAATAAGGAGGATAGTAATAAGGTGGACAATAATAAGGTGGATAACAACAAGGTGGATAGCAATAAAGTGGATAACAATAAGGAGGAAGTGGTGGAAGAACCGGAGGATAATAATAAGGTGGTCGTAACTTATTATAATTTGAATGGAGAAATGAAGGACGGTCAACATAGAAGACATGAAGGAAATGATAGAGATGATAATAGAAGACATGATGGACGAATGCATGATTTTGATGAAAGAGGAGAATTTGAATATGAGAGTTTTGATTGAAGAAAAGACAATAAAATTTAATTTTTTAATTACATTTAGAAAGAATTAAAAATGAGTATATTAAATAAATAAAAATTGGTAAAAGTTAAAAATTGTTTTTAAAAATAGTTGGAAAAAAGTAAATAAAAAGTGATTTGAGAAAAGTAAATTAGTTATAATGAAAAGCTAAATTATTGATAAAAATAAAAAAGTCATAATTATAAAATTTTGTAGAAACATGATATATGAATGGATGTATAAAATATGAAAAAGTGATAAGTTGACAGCCATTTTAATTTGTAACCAAAAAACTAAAATTGTAGTATAAGCAGAAAAAAGTTTCGGTTTTTAGTTAAAGTAAAAAAGATATGTACATAAGCATGAAACGGTTGAAAAAAGGGAAATATAAGGAAATGATGAAAAAAGAGTAACAAAATGAAAACAGCAGTTGTTTTGTTATTAGCGATGTTCTTATTTACGGAATGTGCTTTGCTAAGAAATAAACTTGTAATGAATAAGAATAGAAGATTAGATAGTGCAGAAGGATAAGTATAAAGACAACAAGGTGGATAGTAATAGGGTGGATAATAATAGGGTGGACAACAGTAAGGTGGATAGTAATAAGGAGGATAGTAATAAGGAGGATAATAATAGGGTGGATAGTAATAAAATGGATAATAATAAGGTGGATAGTAATAAGGTGGACAACAATAGGGTGGATAGTAATAAAATGGATAGCAATAAGGAGGATAGTAAGGAGGCCAATAGGGTGGATAACAACAAGGTGGATAATAATAAGGTGGATAATAAGGAGGATAATAGGGTGGACAACAATAGGGTGGATAATAATAAGGTGGACAACAATAGAGTGGATAGTAATAAGGAGGACAGTAAGGCGGACAGTAAGGAGGAAGAAATCAAGCATAGGGAGGATAGTAAGGAGGACAATAAGGAGGATAGCAATAAGGCGGACAATAATAAGGAGGACAATAGGGTGGACAATAATAAGGAGGATAGTAAGGTGGATAGTAATAAGGAGGATAGTAATAAGGAGGATAGTAAGGTGGATATTAATAAGGTGGATAATAATAGGGTGGAAGAAATCAAGCATAAGGTGGATAATAGGGTGGACAACAGTAAGGTGGATAGTAATAAGGTGGATAATAAGGTGGACAATAATAAGGTGGATAACAACAAGGTGGATAATAATAAGGTGGATAATAAGGTGGACAACAATAGGGTGGATAATAATAAGGTGGATAATAGGGTGGACAATAATAGGATGGAAGAAATGAAACATAGGGAGGATAACAATAAGGTGGTCAGTAATAAGGTGGATAATAATAAGGTGGATAATAAGGTGGACAATATAAGGTGGATAACAACAAGGTGGATAATAATAAGGAGGATAGTAATAAGGTGGATAACAACAAGGTGGATAGCAATAAGGAGGATAGTAAGGTGGATAACAACAAGGTGGATAGCAATAAGGAGGATAGTAAGGTGGATAGTAATAAGGTGGATAACAACAAGGTGGATAGCAATAAGGAGGATAACAACAAGGTGGATAGCAATAAGGTGGATAGTAATAAGGTGGATAATAATAGGGTGGAAGAAATCAAGCATAAGGTGGATAATAGGGTGGATAATAATAAGGAGGATAGTAATAAGGTGGACAATAATAAGGTGGATAACAACAAGGTGGATAGCAATAAAGTGGATAACAATAAGGAGGAAGTGGTGGAAGAACCGGAGGATAATAATAAGGTGGTCGTAACTTATTATAATTTGAATGGAGAAATGAAGACGGTCAACATAGAAGACATGAAGGAAATGATAGAGATGATAATAGAAGGACATGATGGACGAATGCATGATTTTGATGAAAGAGGAGAATTTGAATATGAGAGTTTTGATTGAAGAAAAGACAATAAAATTTAATTTTTTAATTACATTTAGAAAGAATTAAAAATGAGTATATTAAATAAATAAAAATTGGTAAAAGTTAAAAATTGTTTTTAAAAATAGTTGGAAAAAAGTAAATAAAAAGTGATTTGAGAAAAGTAAATTAGTTATAATGAAAAGCTAAATTATTGATAAAAATAAAAAAGTCATAATTATAAAATTTTGTAGAAACATGATATATGAATGGATGTATAAAATATGAAAAAGTGATAAGTTGACAGCCATTTTAATTTGTAACCAAAAAACTAAAATTGTAGTATAAGCAGAAAAAAGTTTCGGTTTTTAGTTAAAGTAAAAAAGATATGTACATAAGCATGAAACGGTTGAAAAAAAGGGAAATATAAGGAAATGATGAAAAAAGAGTAACAAAATGAAAACAAGCAGTTGTTTTGTTATTAGCGATGTTCTTATTTACGGAATGTGCTTTGCTAAGAAATAAACTTGTAATGAATAAGAATAGAAGATTAGATAGTGCAGAAGGATAAGTATAAAGACAACAAGGTGGATAGTAATAGGGTGGATAATAATAGGGTGGACAACAGTAAGGTGGATAGTAATAAGGAGGATAGTAATAAGGAGGATAATAATAGGGTGGATAGTAATAAAATGGATAATAATAAGGTGGATAGTAATAAGGTGGACAACAATAGGGTGGATAGTAATAAAATGGATAATAATAAGGTGGATAGTAATAAGGTGGACAACAATAGGGTGGATAGTAATAAAATGGATAGCAATAAGGAGGATAGTAAGGAGGCCAATAGGGTGGATAACAACAAGGTGGATAATAATAAGGTGGATAATAAGGAGGATAATAGGGTGGACAACAATAGGGTGGATAATAATAAGGTGGACAACAATAGAGTGGACAACAATAGGGTGGATAATAATAAGGTGGACAACAATAGAGTGGATAGTAATAAGGAGGACAGTAAGGCGGACAGTAAGGAGGAAGAAATCAAGCATAGGGAGGATAGTAAGGAGGACAATAAGGAGGATAGCAATAAGGCGGACAATAATAAGGAGGACAATAGGGTGGACAATAATAAGGAGGATAGTAAGGTGGATAGTAATAAGGAGGATAGTAATAAGGAGGATAGTAAGGTGGATATTAATAAGGTGGATAATAATAGGGTGGAAGAAATCAAGCATAAGGTGGATAATAGGGTGGACAACAGTAAGGTGGATAGTAATAAGGTGGATAATAAGGTGGACAATAATAAGGTGGATAACAACAAGGTGGATAATAATAAGGTGGATAATAAGGTGGACAACAATAGGGTGGATAATAATAAGGTGGATAATAGGGTGGACAATAATAGGATGGAAGAAATGAAACATAGGGAGGATAACAATAAGGTGGTCAGTAATAAGGTGGATAATAATAAGGTGGATAATAAGGTGGACAATAATAAGGTGGATAACAACAAGGTGGATAATAATAAGGAGGATAGTAAATAAGGTGGATAACAACAAGGTGGATAGCAATAAGGAGGATAGTAAGGTGGATAACAACAAGGTGGATAGCAATAAGGAGGATAGTAAGGTGGATAGTAATAAGGTGGATAACACCAAGGTGGATAGCAATAAGGAGGATAACAACAAGGGTGGATAGCAATAAGGTGGATAGTAATAAGGTGGATAATAATAGGGTGGGAAGAAATCAAGCATAAGGTGGATAATAGGGTGGATAATAATAAGGAGGATAGTAATAAGGTGGACAATAATAAGTGGATAACAACAAGGTGGATAGCAATAAAGTGGATAACAATAAGGAGGAAGTGGTGGAAGAACCGGAGGATAATAATAAGGTGGTCGTAACTTATTATAATTTGAATGGAGAAATGAAGACGGTCAACATAGAAGACATGAAGGAAATGATAGAGATGATAATAGAAGACATGATGGACGAATGCATGATTTTGATGAAAGAGGAGAATTGAATATGAGAGTTTTGATTGAAGAAAAGACAATAAAATTTAATTTTTTAATTACATTTAGAAAGAATTAAAAATGAGTATATTAAATAAATAAAAATTGGTAAAAGTTAAAAATTGTTTTTAAAATAGTTGGAAAAAAGTAAATAAAAAGTGATTTGAGAAAAGTAAATTAGTTATAATGAAAAGCTAAATTATTGATAAAATAAAAAAGTCATAATTATAAAATTTTGTAGAAACATGATATATGAATGGATGTATAAAATATGAAAAAGTGATAAGTTGACAGCCATTTTAATTTGTAACCAAAAAACTAAAATTGTAGTATAAGCAGAAAAAAGTTTCGGTTTTTAGTTAAAGTAAAAAAGATATGTACATAAGCATGAAACGGTTGAAAAAAGGGAAATATAAGGAAATGATGAAAAAAGAGTAACAAAATGAAAACAGCAGTTGTTTTGTTATTAGCGATGTTCTTATTTACGGAATGTGCTTTGCTAAGAAATAAACTTGTAATGAATAAGAATAGAAGATTAGATAGTGCAGAAGGATAAGTATAAAGACAACAAGGTGGATAGTAATAGGGTGGATAATAATAGGGGTGGACAAACAGTAAGGTGGATAGTAATAAGGAGGATAGTAATAAGGAGGATAATAATAGGGTGGATAGTAATAAAATGGATAATAATAAGGTGGATAGTAATAAGGTGGACAACAATAGGGTGGATAGTAATAAAATGGATAATAATAAGGTGGATAGTAATAAGGTGGACAACAATAGGGTGGATAGTAATAAAATGGATAGCAATAAGGAGGATAGTAAGGAGGCCAATAGGGTGGATAACAACAAGGTGGATAATAATAAGGTGGATAATAAGGAGGATAATAGGGTGGACAACAATAGGGTGGATAATAATAAGGTGGACAACAATAGAGTGGACAACAATAGGGTGGATAATAATAAGGTGGACAACAATAGAGTGGATAGTAATAAGGAGGACAGTAAGGCGGACAGTAAGGAGGAAGAAATCAAGCATAGGGAGGATAGTAAGGAGGACAATAAGGAGGATAGCAATAAGGCGGACAATAATAAGGAGGACAATAGGGTGGACAATAATAAGGAGGATAGTAAGGTGGATAGTAATAAGGAGGATAGTAATAAGGAGGATAGTAAGGTGGATAATAATAAGGTGGATAATAATAGGGTGGAAGAAATCAAGCATAAGGTGGATAATAGGGTGGACAACAGTAAGGTGGATAGTAATAAGGTGGATAATAAGGTGGACAATAATAAGGTGGATAACAACAAGGTGGATAATAATAAGGTGGATAATAAGGTGGACAACAATAGGGTGGATAATAATAAGGTGGATAATAGGGTGGACAATAATAGGATGGAAGAAATGAAACATAGGGAGGATAACAATAAGGTGGTCAGTAATAAGGTGGATAATAATAAGGTGGATAATAAGGTGGACAATAATAAGGTGGATAACAACAAGGTGGATAATAATAAGGAGGATAGTAATAAGGTGGATAACAACAGGTGGATAGCAATAAGGAGGATAGTAAGGTGGATAACAACAAGGTGGATAGCAATAAGGAGGATAGTAAGGTGGATAGTAATAAGGTGGATAACAACAAGGTGGATAGCAATAAGGAGGATAACAACAAGGTGGATAGCAATAAGGTGGATAGTAATAAGGTGGATAATAATAGGGTGGAAGAAATCAAGCATAAGGTGGATAATAGGGTGGATAATAATAAGGAGGATAGTAATAAGGTGGACAATAATAAGGTGGATAACAACAAGGTGGATAGCAATAAAGTGGATAACAATAAGGAGGAAGTGGTGGAAGAACCGGAGGATAATAATAAGGTGGTCGTAACTTATTATAATTTGAATGAGAAATGAAGACGGTCAACATAGAAGACATGAAGGAAATGATAGAGATGATAATAGAAGACATGATGGACGAATGCATGATTTTGATGAAAGAGGAGAATTTGAATATGAGAGTTTTGATTGAAGAAAAGAGACAATAAAATTTAATTTTTAATTACATTTAGAAAGAATTAAAAATGAGTATATTAAATAAATATAAAAATTGGTAACAGGTTAAAAATTGTTTTTAAAAATAGTTGGAAAAAAGTAAATAAAAAGTGATTTGAGAAAAGTAAATTAGTTATAATGAAAAGCTAAATTATTGATAAAAATAAAAAAGTCATATTATAAAATTTTGTAGAAACATGATATATGAATGGATGTATAAAATATGAAAAAGTGATAAGTTGACAGCCATTTTAATTTGTAACCAAAAAAACTAAAATTGTAGTATAAGCAGAAAAAAGTTTCGGTTTTTAGTTTAAAGTAAAAAAGATATGTACATAAGCATGAAACGGTTGAAAAAAAGGGAAATATAAGGAAATGATGAAAAAAGAGTAACAAAATGAAAACAGCAGTTGTTTTGTTATTAGCGATGTTCTTATTTACGGAATGTGCTTTGCTAAGAAATAAACTTGTAATGAATAAGAATAGAAGATTAGATAGTGCAGAAGGATAAGTATAAAGACAACAAGGTGGATAGTAATAGGGTGGATAATAATAGGGTGGACAACAGTAAGGTGGATAGTAATAATGGAGGATAGTAATAAGGAGGATAATAATAGGGTGGATAGTAATAAAATGGATAATAATAAGGTGGATAGTAATAAGGTGGACAACAATAGGGTGGATAGTAATAAAATGGATAGCAATAAGGAGGATAGTAAGGAGAGCCAATAGGGTGGATAACAACAAGGTGGATAATAATAAGGTGGATAATAAGGAGGATAATAGGGTGGACAACAATAGGGTGGATAATAATAAGGTGGACAACAATAGAGTGGATAGTAATAAGGAGGACAGTAAGGCGGACAGTAAGGAGGAAGAAATCAAGCATAGGGAGGATAGTAAGGAGGACAATAAGGAGGATAGCAATAAGGCGGACAATAATAAGGGAGGACAATAGGGTGGACAATAATAAGGAGGATAAGTAAGGTGGATAGTAATAAGGAGGATAGTAATAAGGAGGATAGTAAGGTGGATATTAATAAGGTGGATAATAATAGGGTGGAAGAAATCAAGCATAAGGTGGATAATAGGGTGGACAACAGTAAGGTGGATAGTAATAAGGTGGATAATAAGGTGGACAATAATAAGGTGGATAACAACAAGGTGGATAATAATAAGGTGGATAATAAGGTGGACAACAATAGGGTGGATAATAATAAGGTGGATAATAGGGTGGACAATAATAGGATGGAAGAAATGAAAACATAGGGAGGATAACAATAAGGTGGTCAGTAATAAGGTGGATAATAATAAGGTGGATAATAAGGTGGACAATAATAAGGTGGATAACAACAAGGTGGATAATAATAAGGGAGGGATAGTAATAAGGTGGATAACAACAAGGTGGGATAGCAATAAGAGGATAGTAAGGTGGATAACAACAAGGTGGATAGCAATAAGGAGGATAGTAAGGTGGATAGTAATAAGGTGGATAACAACAAGGTGGATAGCAATAAGGAGGATAACAACAAGGTGGATAGCAATAAGGTGGATAGTAATAAGGTGGATAATAATAGGGTGGAAGAAATCAAGCATAAGGTGGATAATAGGGTGGATAATAATAAGGAGGATAGTAATAAAGGTGGACAAATAATAAGGTGGATAACAACAAGGTGGATAGCAATAAAGTGGATAACAATAAGGAAGGAAGTGGTGGAAGAACCGGAGGATAATAATAAGGTGGTCGTAACTTATTATAATTTGAATGGAGAAATGAAGACGGTCAACATAGAAGACATGAAGGAAATGATAGAGATGATAATAGAAGACATGATGGACGAATGCATGATTTTGATGAAAGAGGAGATTTGAATATGAGAGTTTTGATTGAAGAAAAGACAATAAAATTTAATTTTTTTAATTACATTTAGAAAGAATTAAAAATGAGTATATTAAATAAATAAAAATTGGTAAAAGTTAAAAATTTGTTTTTAAAAAATAGTTGGAAAAAAGTAAATAAAAAGTGATTTGAGAAAAGTAAATTAGTTATAATGAAAAGCTAAATTATTGATAAAAATAAAAAAAGTCATAATTATTAAAATTTTGTAGGAAAACACTGATATATGAATGGATGTATAAAATATGAAAAAGTGATAAGTTGACAGCCATTTTAATTTGTAACCAAAAAACTAAAATTGTGAGTATAAGCAGAAAAAAGTTTCGGTTTTTAGTTAAAAGTAAAAAAGATATGTACATAAGCATGAAACGGTTGAAAAAAAGGGAAAATATAAGGAAATGATGAAAAAAGAGTAACAAAATGAAAACAGCAGTTGTTTTGTTATTAGCGATGTTCTTATTTACGGAATGTGCTTTGCTAAGAAATAAACTTGTAATGAATAAGAATAGAAGATTAAGATAGTGCAGAAGGATAAGTATAAAGACAACAAGGTGGATAGTAATAGGGTGGATAATAATAGGGTGGACAACAGTAAGGTGGATAGTAATAAGGAGGATAGTAATAAGGAGGATAATAATAGGGTGGATAGTAATAAAATGGATAATAATAAGGTGGATAGTAATAAGGTGGACAACAATAGGGTGGATAGTAATAAAATGGATAATAATAAGGTGGATAGTAATAAGGTGGACAACAATAGGGTGGATAGTAATAAAATGGATAGCAATAAGGAGGATAGTAAGGAGGCCAATAGGGTGGATAACAACAAGGTGATAATAATAAGGTGGATAATAAGGAGGATAATAGGGTGGACAACAATAGGGTGGATAATAATAAGGTGGACAACAATAGAGTGGACAACAATAGGGGTGGATAATAATAAGGGTGGACAACAATAGAAGTGGATAGTAATAAGGAGGACAGTAAGGCGGACAGTAAGGAGGAAGAAATCAAGCATAGGGAGGATAGTAAGGAGGACAATAAGGAGGATAGCAATAAGGCGGACAATAATAAGGAGGACAATAGGGTTGGACAATAATAAGGAGGATAGTAAGGTGGATAGTAATAAGGAGGATAGTAATAAGGAGGATAGTAAGGTGGATATTAATAAGGTGGATAATAATAGGGTGGAAGAAATCAAAGCATAAGGTGGATAATAGGTGTGGACAACAGTAAGGGTGGGGATAATAAGGTGGATAATAAGGTGGACAATAATAAGGTGGATAACAACAAGGTGGATAATAATAAGGTGGATAATAAGGTGGACAACAATAGGGTGGATAATAATAAGGTGGATAATAGGGTGGACAATAATAGGATGGAAGAAATGAAACATAGGGAGGATAACAATAAGGTGGTCAGTAATAAGGTGGATAATAATAAGGTGGATAATAAGGTGGACAATAATAAGGTGGATAACAACAAGGTGGATATAATAAGGAGGATAGTAATAAGGTGGATAACAACAAGGTGGATAGCAATAAGGAGGATAGTAAGGTGGATAACAACAAGGTGGATAGCAATAAGGAGGATAGTAAGGTGGATAGTAATAAGGTGGATAACAACAAGGTGGATAGCAATAAGGAGGATAACAACAAGGTGGATAGCAATAAGGTGGATAGTAATAAGGTGGATAATAATAGGGTGGAAGAAATCAAGCATAAGGTGGATAATAGGGTGGATAATAATAAGGAGGATAGTAATAAGGTGGACAATAATAAGGTGGATAACAACAAGGTGGATAGCAATAAAGTGGATAACAATAAGGAGGAAGTGGTGGAAGAACCGGAGGATAATAATAAGGTGGTCGTAACTTATTATAATTTGAATGGAGAAATGAAGACGGTCAACATAGAAGACATGAAGGAAATGATAGAGATGATAATAGAAGACATGATGGACGAATGCATGATTTTGATGAAAGAGGAGAATTTGAATATGAGAGTTTTGATTGAAGAAAAGACAATAAAATTTAATTTTTTAATTACATTTAGAAAGAATTAAAAATGAGTATATTAAATAAATAAAAATTGGTAAAAGTTAAAAATTGTTTTTAAAAATAGTTGGAAAAAAGTAAATAAAAAGTGATTTGAGAAAAGTAAATTAGTTATAATGAAAAGCTAAATTATTGATAAAAATAAAAAAGTCATAATTATAAAATTTTGTAGAAAACATGATATATGAATGGATGTATAAAATATGAAAAAGTGATAAGTTGACAGCCATTTTAATTTGTAACCAAAAAACTAAAAATGTAGTATAAGCAGAAAAAAGTTTCGGTTTTTAGTTAAAGTAAAAAAGATATGTACATAAGCATGAAACGGTTGAAAAAAAGGGAAATATAAGGAAATGATGAAAAAAGAGTAACAAAATGAAAACAGCAGTTGTTTTGTTATTAGCGATGTTCTTATTTACGGATGTGCTTTGCTAAGAAATAAACTTGTAATGAATAAGAATAGAAGATTAGATAGTGCAGAAGGATAAGTATAAAGACAACAAGGTGGATAGTAATAGGGTGGATAATAATAGGGTGGACAACAGTAAGGTGGATAGTAATAAGGAGGATAGTAATAAGGAGGATAATAATAGGGTGGATAGTAATAAAATGGATAATAATAAGGTGGATAGTAATAAGGTGGACAACAATAGGGTGGATAGTAATAAAATGGATAATAATAAGGTGGATAGTAATAAGGTGGACAACAATAGGGTGGATAGTAATAAAATGGATAGCAATAAGGAGGATAGTAAGGAGGCCAATAGGGTGGATAACAACAAGGTGGATAATAATAAGGTGGATATAAGGAGGATAATAGGGTGGACAACAATAGGGTGGATAATAATAAGGTGGACAACAATAGAGTGGACAACAATAGGGTGGATAATAATAAGGTGGACAACAATAGAGTGGATAGTAATAAGGAGGACAGTAAGCGGACAGTAAGGAGGAAGAAATCAAGCATAGGGAGGATAGTAAGGAGGACAATAAGGAGGATAGCAATAAGGCGGACAATAATAAGGAGGACAATAGGGTGGACAATAATAAGGAGGATAGTAAGGTGGATAGTAATAAGGAGGATAGTAATAAGGAGGATAGTAAGGTGGATATTAATAAGGTGGATAATAATAGGGTGGAAGAAATCAAGCATAAGGTGGATAATAGGGTGGACAACAGTAAGGTGGATAGTAATAAGGTGGATATAATAAGGTGGACAATAATAAGGTGGATAACAACAAGGTGGATAATAATAAGGTGGATAATAAGGTGGACAACAATAGGGTGGATAATAATAAGGTGGATAATAGGGTGGACAATAATAGGATGGAAGAAATGAAACATAGGGAGGATAACAATAAGGTGGTCAGTAATAAGGTGGATAATAATAAGGTGGATAATAAGGTGGACAATAATAAGGTGGATAACAACAAGGTGGATAATAATAAGGAGGATAGTAATAAGGTGGATAACAACAAGGTGGATAGCAATAAGGAGGATAGTAAGGTGGATAACAACAAGGTGGATAGCAATAAGGAGGATAGTAAGGTGGATAGTAATAAGGTGGATAACAACAAGGTGGATAGCAATAAGGAGGATAACAACAAGGTGGATAGCAATAAGGTGGATAGTAATAAGGTGGATAATAATAGGGTGGAAGAAATCAAGCATAAGGTGGATAATAGGGTGGATAATAATAAGGAGGATAGTAATAAGGTGGACAATAATAAGGTGGATAACAACAAGGTGGATAGCAATAAAGTGGATAACAATAAGGAGGAAGTGGTGGAAGAACCGGAGGATAATAATAAGGTGGTCGTAACTTATTATAATTTGAATGGAGAAATGAAGACGGTCAACATAGAAGACATGAAGGAAATGATAGAGATGATAATAGAAGACATGATGGACGAATGCATGATTTTGATGAAAGAGGAGAATTTGAATATGAGAGTTTTGATTGAAGAAAAGACAATAAAATTTAATTTTTTAATTACATTTAGAAAGAATTAAAAATGAGTATATTAAATAAATAAAAATTGGTAAAAGTTAAAAATTGTTTTTAAAAATAGTTGGAAAAAAGTAAATAAAAAGTGATTTGAGAAAAGTAAATTAGTTATAATGAAAAGCTAAATTATTGATAAAAATAAAAAAGTCATAATTATAAAATTTTGTAGAAACATGATATATGAATGGATGTATAAAATATGAAAAAGTGATAAGTTGACAGCCATTTTAATTTGTAACCAAAAAACTAAAATTGTAGTATAAGCAGAAAAAAGTTTCGGTTTTTAGTTAAAGTAAAAAAGATATGTACATAAGCATGAAACGGTTGAAAAAAAAGGGAAATATAAGGAAATGATGAAAAAAGAGTAACAAAATGAAAACAGCAGTTGTTTTGTTATTAGCGATGTTCTTATTTACGGAATGTGCTTTGCTAAGAAATAAACTTGTAATGAATAAGAATAGAAGATTAGATAGTGCAGAAGGATAAGTATAAAGACAACAAGGTGGATAGTAATAGGGTGGATAATAATAGGGTGGACAACAGTAAGGTGGATAGTAATAAGGAGGATAGTAATAAGGAGGATAATAATAGGGTGGATAGTAATAAAATGGATAATAATAAGGTGGATAGTAATAAGGTGGACAACAATAGGGTGGATAGTAATAAAATGGATAATAATAAGGTGGATAGTAATAAGGTGGACAACAATAGGGTGGATAGTAATAAAATGGATAGCAATAAGGAGGATAGTAAGGAGGCCAATAGGGTGGATAACAACAAGGTGGATAATAATAAGGTGGATAATAAGGAGGATAATAGGGTGGACAACAATAGGGTGGATAATAATAAGGTGGACAACAATAGAGTGGACAACAATAGGGTGGATAATAATAAGGTGGACAACAATAGAGTGGATAGTAATAAGGAGGACAGTAAGGCGGACAGTAAGGAGGAAGAAATCAAGCATAGGGAGGATAGTAAGGAGGACAATAAGGAGGATAGCAATAAGGCGGACAATAATAAGGAGGACAATAGGGTGGACAATAATAAGGAGGATAGTAAGGTGGATAGTAATAAGGAGGATAGTAATAAGGAGGATAGTAAGGTGGATATTAATAAGGTGGATAATAATAGGGTGGAAGAAATCAAGCATAAGGTGGATAATAGGGTGGACAACAGTAAGGTGGATAGTAATAAGGTGGATAATAAGGTGGACAATAATAAGGTGGATAACAACAAGGTGGATAATAATAAGGTGGATAATAAGGTGGACAACAATAGGGTGGATAATAATAAGGTGGATAATAGGGTGGACAATAATAGGATGGAAGAAATGAAACATAGGGAGGATAACAATAAGGTGGTCAGTAATAAGGTGGATAATAATAAGGTGGATAATAAGGTGGACAATAATAAGGTGGATAACAACAAGGTGGATAATAATAAGGAGGATAGTAATAAGGTGGATAACAACAAGGTGGATAGCAATAAGGAGGATAGTAAGGTGGATAACAACAAGGTGGATAGCAATAAGGAGGATAGTAAGGTGGATAGTAATAAGGTGGATAACAACAAGGTGGATAGCAATAAGGAGGATAACAACAAGGTGGATAGCAATAAGGTGGATAGTAATAAGGTGGATAATAATAGGGTGGAAGAAATCAAGCATAAGGTGGATAATAGGGTGGATAATAATAAGGAGGATAGTAATAAGGTGGACAATAATAAGGTGGATAACAACAAGGTGGATAGCAATAAAGTGGATAACAATAAGGAGGAAGTGGTGGAAGAACCGGAGGATAATAATAAGGTGGTCGTAACTTATTATAATTTGAATGGAGAAATGAAGACGGTCAACATAGAAGACATGAAGGAAATGATAGAGATGATAATAGAAGACATGATGGACGAATGCATGATTTTGATGAAAGAGGAGAATTTGAATATGAGAGTTTTGATTGAAGAAAAGACAATAAATTTAATTTTTTAATTACATTTAGAAAGAATTAAAAATGAGTATATTAAATAAATAAAATTGGTAAAAGTTAAAAATTGTTTTTAAAAATAGTTGGAAAAAAGTAAATAAAAAGTGATTTGAGAAAAGTAAATTAGTTATAATGAAAAGCTAAATTATTGATAAAAATAAAAAGTCATAATTATAAAATTTTGTAGAAACATGATATATGAATGGATGTATAAAAATATGAAAAAGTGATAAGTTGACAGCCATTTTAATTTGTAACCAAAAAACTAAAATTGTAGTATAAGCAGAAAAAAGTTTCGGTTTTTAGTTAAAGTAAAAAAGATATGTACATAAGCATGAAACGGTTGAAAAAAAGGGAAATATAAGGAAATGATGAAAAAAGAGTAACAAAATGAAAACAGCAGTTGTTTTGTTATTAGCGATGTTCTTATTTACGGAATGTGCTTTGCTAAGAAATAAACTTGTAATGAATAAGAATAGAAGATTAGATAGTGCAGAAGGATAAGTATAAAGACAACAAGGTGGATAGTAATAGGGTGGATAATAATAGGGTGGACAACAGTAAGGTGGATAGTAATAAGGAGGATAGTAATAAGGAGGATAATAATAGGGTGGATAGTAATAAAATGGATAATAATAAGGTGGATAGTAATAAGGTGGACAACAATAGGGTGGATAGTAATAAAATGGATAATAATAAGGTGGATAGTAATAAGGTGGACAACAATAGGGTGGATAGTAATAAAATGGATAGCAATAAGGAGGATAGTAAGGAGGCCAATAGGGTGGATAACAACAAGGTGGATAATAATAAGGTGGATAATAAGGAGGATAATAGGGTGGACAACAATAGGGTGGATAATAATAAGGTGGACAACAATAGAGTGGACAACAATAGGGTGGATAATAATAAGGTGGACAACAATAGAGTGGATAGTAATAAGGAGGACAGTAAGGCGGACAGTAAGGAGGAAGAAATCAAGCATAGGGAGGATAGTAAGGAGGACAATAAGGAGGATAGCAATAAGGCGGACAATAATAAGGAGGACAATAGGGTGGACAATAATAAGGA
The DNA here is from genome assembly GCA_946699065.1 of Loxodes magnus. NCBI lineage: Eukaryota > Ciliophora > Karyorelictea > Loxodida > Loxodidae > Loxodes > Loxodes magnus. Next base: position 22,555 of record CAMPDV010005378.1, read on the forward strand.
GGATAGTAAGGTGGATAGTAATAAGGAGGATAGTAATAAGGAGGATAGTAAGGTGGATATTAATAAGGTGGATAATAATAGGGTGGAAGAAATCAAGCATAAGGTGGATAATAGGGTGGACAACAGTAAGGTGGATAGTAATAAGGTGGATAATAAGGTGGACAATAATAAGGTGGATAACAACAAGGTGGATAATAATAAGGTGGATAATAAGGTGGACAACAATAGGGTGGATAATAATAAGGTGGATAATAGGGTGGACAATAATAGGATGGAAGAAATGAAACATAGGGAGGATAACAATAAGGTGGTCAGTAATAAGGTGGATAATAATAAGGTGGATAATAAGGTGGACAATAATAGGTGGATAACAACAAGGTGGATAATAATAAGGAGGATAGTAATAGGTGGATAACAACAAGGTGGATAGCAATAAGGAGGATAGTAAGGTGGATAACAACAAGGTGGATAGCAATAAGGAGGATAGTAAGGTGGATAGTAATAAGGTGGATAACAACAAGGTGGATAGCAATAAGGAGGATAACAACAAGGTGGATAGCAATAAGGTGGATAGTAATAAGGTGGATAATAATAGGGTGGAAGAAATCAAGCATAAGGTGGATAATAGGGTGGATAATAATAAGGAGGATAGTAATAAGGTGGACAATAATAAGGTGGATAACAACAAGGTGGATAGCAATAAAGTGGATAACAATAAGGAGGAAGTGGTGGAAGAACCGGAGGATAATAATAAGGTGGTCGTAACTTATTATAATTTGAATGGAGAAATGAAGACGGTCAACATAGAAGACATGAAGGAAATGATAGAGATGATATAGAAGACATGATGGACGAATGCATGATTTTGATGAAAGAGGAGAATTTGAATATGAGAGTTTTGATTGAAGAAAAGACAATAAAATTTAATTTTTTAATTACATTTAGAAAGAATTAAAAATGAGTATATTAAATAAATAAAAATTGGTAAAAGTTAAAAATTGTTTTTAAAAATAGTTGGAAAAAAGTAAATAAAAAGTGATTTGAGAAAAGTAAATTAGTTATAATGAAAAGCTAAATTATTGATAAAAATAAAAAAGTCATAATTATAAAATTTTGTAGAAACATGATATATGAATGGATGTATAAAATATGAAAAAGTGATAAGTTGACAGCCATTTTAATTTGTAACCAAAAAACTAAAATTGTAGTATAAGCAGAAAAAAGTTTCGGTTTTTAGTTAAAGTAAAAAAGATATGTACATAAGCATGAAACGGTTGAAAAAAAGGGAAATATAAGGAAATGATGAAAAAAGAGTAACAAAATGAAAACAGCAGTTGTTTTGTTATTAGCGATGTTCTTATTTACGGAATGTGCTTTGCTAAGAAATAAACTTGTAATGAATAAGAATAGAAGATTAGATAGTGCAGAAGGATAAGTATAAAGACAACAAGGTGGATAGTAATAGGGTGGATAATAATAGGGTGGACAACAGTAAGGTGGATAGTAATAAGGAGGATAGTAATAAGGAGGATAATAATAGGGTGGATAGTAATAAAATGGATAATAATAAGGTGGATAGTAATAAGGTGGACAACAATAGGGTGGATAGTAATAAAATGGATAATAATAAGGTGGATAGTAATAAGGTGGACAACAATAGGGTGGATAGTAATAAAATGGATAGCAATAAGGAGGATAGTAAGGAGGCCAATAGGGTGGATAACAACAAGGTGGATAATAATAAGGTGGATAATAAGGAGGATAATAGGGTGGACAACAATAGGGTGGATAATAATAAGGTGGACAACAATAGAGTGGACAACAATAGGGTGGATAATAATAAGGTGGACAACAATAGAGTGGATAGTAATAAGGAGGACAGTAAGGCGGACAGTAAGGAGGAAGAAATCAAGCATAGGGAGGATAGTTAAGGAGGACAATAAGGAGGATAGCAATAAGGCGGACAATAATAAGGAGGACAATAGGGTGGACAATAATAAGGAGGATAGTAAGGTGGATAGTAATAAGGAGGATAGTAATAAGGAGGATAGTAAGGTGGATATTAATAAGGTGGATAATAATAGGGTGGAAGAAATCAAGCATAAGGTGGATAATAGGGTGGACAACAGTAAGGTGGATAGTAATAAGGTGGATAATAAGGTGGACAATAATAAGGTGGATAACAACAAGGTGGATAATAATAAGGTGGATAATAAGGTGGACAACAATAGGGTGGATAATAATAAGGTGGATAATAGGGTGGACAATAATAGGATGGAAGAAATGAAACATAGGGAGGATAACAATAAGGTGGTCAGTAATAAGGTGGATAATAATAAGGTGGATAATAAGGTGGACAATAATAAGGTGGATAACAACAAGGTGGATAATAATAAGGAGGATAGTAATAAGGTGGATAACAACAAGGTGGATAGCAATAAGGAGGATAGTAAGGTGGATAACAACAAGGTGGATAGCAATAAGGAGGATAGTAAGGTGGATAGTAATAAGGTGGATAACAACAAGGTGGATAGCAATAAGGAGGATAACAACAAGGTGGATAGCAATAAGGTGGATAGTAATAAGGTGGATAATAATAGGGTGGAAGAAATCAAGCATAAGGTGGATAATAGGGTGGATAATAATAAGGAGGATAGTAATAAGGTGGACAATAATAAGGTGGATAACAACAAGGTGGATAGCAATAAAGTGGATAACAATAAGGAGGAAGTGGTGGAAGAACCGGAGGATAATAATAAGGTGGTCGTAACTTATTATAATTTGAATGGAGAAATGAAGACGGTCAACATAGAAGACATGAAGGAAATGATAGAGATGATAATAGAAGACATGATGGACGAATGCATGATTTTGATGAAAGAGGAGAATTTGAATATGAGAGTTTTGATTGAAGAAAAGACAATAAAATTTAATTTTTTTAATTACATTTAGAAAGAATTAAAAATGAGTATATTAAATAAATAAAAATTGGTAAAAGTTAAAAATTGTTTTTAAAAATAGTTGGAAAAAAGTAAATAAAAAGTGATTTGAGAAAAGTAAATTAGTTATAATGAAAAGCTAAATTATTGATAAAAATAAAAAAGTCATAATTATAAAATTTTGTAGAAACATGATATATGAATGGATGTATACAATATGAAAAAGTGATAAGTTGACAGCCATTTTAATTTGTAACCAAAAAACTAAAATTGTAGTATAAGCAGAAAAAAGTTTCGGTTTTTAGTTAAAGTAAAAAAGATATGTACATAAGCATGAAACGGTTGAAAAAAAGGGAAATATAAGGAAATGATGAAAAAAGAGTAACAAAATGAAAACAGCAGTTGTTTTGTTATTAGCGATGTTCTTATTTACGGAATGTGCTTTGCTAAGAAATAAACTTGTAATGAATAAGAATAGAAGATTAGATAGTGCAGAAGGATAAGTATAAAGACAACAAGGTGGATAGTAATAGGGTGGATAATAATAGGGTGGACAACAGTAAGGTGGATAGTAATAAGGAGGATAGTAATAAGGAGGATAATAATAGGGTGGATAGTAATAAAATGGATAATAATAAGGTGGATAGTAATAAGGTGGGACAACAATAGGGTGGATAGTAATAAATGGATAATAATAAGGTGGATAGTAATAAGGTGGACAACAATAGGGTGGATAGTAATAAAATGGATAGCAATAAGGAGGATAGTAAGGAGGCCAATAGGGTGGATAACAACAAGGTGGATAATAATAAGGTGGATAATAAGGAGGATAATAGGGTGGACAACAATAGGGTGGATAATAATAAGGTGGACAACAATAGAGTGGACAACAATAGGGTGGATAATAATAAGGTGGACAACAATAGAGTGGATAGTAATAAGGAGGACAGTAAGGCGGACAGTAAGGAGAAGAAATCAAGCATAGGGAGGATAGTAAGGAGGACAATAAGGAGGATAGCAATAAGGCGGACAATAATAAGGAGGACAATAGGGTGGACAATAATAAGGAGGATAGTAAGGTGGATAGTAATAAGGAGGATAGTAATAAGGAGGATAGTAAGGTGGATATTAATAAGGTGGATAATAATAGGGTGGAAGAAATCAAGCATAAGGTGGATAATAGGGTGGACAACAGTAAGGTGGATAGTAATAAGGTGGATAATAAGGTGGACAATAATAAGGTGGATAACAACAAGGTGGATAATAATAAGGTGGATAATAAGGTGGACAACAATAGGGTGGATAATAATAAGGTGGATAATAGGGTGGACAATAATAGGATGGAAGAAATGAAACATAGGGAGGATAACAATAAGGTGGTCAGTAATAAGGTGGATAATAATAAGGTGGATAATAAGGTGGACAACAATAGGGTGGATAATAATAAGGTGGATAATAAGGTGGACAATAATAAGGTGGATAACAACAAGGTGGATAATAATAAGGAGGATAGTAATAAGGTGGATAACAACAAGGTGGATAGCAATAAGGAGGATAGTAAGGTGGATAGTAATAAGGTGGATAACAACAAGGTGGATAGCAATAAGGAGGATAACAACAAGGTGGATAGCAATAAGGTGGATAGTAATAAGGTGGATAATAATAGGGTGGAAGAAATCAAGCATAAGGTGGATAATAGGGTGGACAACAGTAAGGTGGATAGTAATAAGGTGGATAATAAGGTGGACAATAATAAGGTGGATAACAACAAGGTGGATAATAATAAGGTGATAATAAGGTGGACAACAATAGGGTGGATAATAATAAGGTGGATAATAGGGTGGACAATAATAGGATGGAAGAAATGAAACATAGGGAGGATAACAATAAGGTGGTCAGTAATAAGGTGGATAATAATAAGGTGGATAATAAGGTGGACAATAATAAGGTGGATAACAACAAGGTGGATAATAATAAGGAGGATAGTAATAAGGTGGATAACAACAAGGTGGATAGCAATAAGGAGGATAGTAAGGTGGATAGTAATAAGGTGGATAGCAATAAGGAGGATAGTAAGGTGGATAGTAATAAGGTGGATAACAACAAGGTGGATAGCAATAAGGAGGATAACAACAAGGTGGATAGCAATAAGGTGGATAGTAATAAGGTGGATAATAATAGGGTGGAAGAAATCAAGCATAAGGTGGATAATAGGGTGGACAACAGTAAGGTGGATAGTAATAAGGTGGATAATAAGGTGGACAATAATAAGGTGGATAACAACAAGGTGGATAATAATAAGGTGGATAATAAGGTGGACAACAATAGGGTGGATAATAATAAGGTGGATAATAGGGTGGACAATAATAGGATGGAAGAAATGAAACATAGGGAGGATAACAATAAGGTGGTCAGTAATAAGGTGGATAATAATAGGTGGATAATAAGGTGGACAATAATAAGGTGGATAACAACAAGGTGGATAATAATAAGGAGGATAGTAATAAGGTGGATAACAACAAGGTGGATAGCAATAAGGAGGATAGTAAGGTGGATAACAACAAGGTGGATAGCAATAAGGAGGATAGTAAGGTGGATAGTAATAAGGTGGATAACAACAAGGTGGATAGCAATAAGGAGGATAACAACAAGGTGGATAGCAATAAGGTGGATAGTAATAAGGTGGATAATAATAGGGGTGGAAGAAATTCAAGCATAAGGTGGATAATAGGGTGGATAATAATAAGGAGGATAGTAATAAGGTGGACAATAATAAGGTGGATAACAACAAGGTGGATAGCAATAAAGTGGATAACAATAAGGAGGAAGTGGTGGAAGAACCGGAGGATAATAATAAGGTGGTCGTAACTTATTATAATTTGAATGGAGAAATGAAGACGGTCAACATAGAAGACATGAAGGAAATGATAGAGATGATAATAGAAGACATGATGGACGAATGCATGATTTTGATGAAAGAGGAGAATATGAATATGAGAGTTTTGATTGAAGAAAAGACAATAAAATTTAATTTTTTAATTACATTTAGAAAGAATTAAAAATGAGTATATTAAATAAATAAAAATTGGTAAAAGTTAAAAATTGTTTTTAAAAATAGTTGGAAAAAAGTAAATAAAAAGTGATTTGAGAAAAGTAAATTAGTTATAATGAAAAGCTAAATTATTGATAAAAATAAAAAGTCATAATTATAAAATTTTGTAGAAACATGATATATGAATGGATGTATAAAATATGAAAAAGTGATAAGTTGACAGCCATTTTAATTTGTAACCAAAAAACTAAAATTGTAGTATAAGCAGAAAAAAGTTTCGGTTTTTAGTTAAAGTAAAAAAGATATGTACATAAGCATGAAACGGTTGAAAAAAAGGGAAATATAAGGAAATGATGAAAAAAGAGTAACAAAATGAAAACAGCAGTTGTTTTGTTATTAGCGATGTTCTTATTTACGGAATGTGCTTTGCTAAGAAATAAACTTGTAATGAATAAGAATAGAAGATTAGATAGTGCAGAAGGATAAGTATAAAGACAACAAGGTGGATAGTATAGGGTGGATAATAATAGGGTGGACAACAGTAAGGTGGATAGTAATAAGGAGGATAGTAATAAGGAGGATAATAATAGGGTGGATAGTAATAAAATGGATAATAATAAGGTGGATAGTAATAAGGTGGACAACAATAGGGTGGATAGTAATAAAATGGATAATAATAAGGTGGATAGTAATAAGGTGGACAACAATAGGGTGGATAGTAATAAAATGGATAGCAATAAGGAGGATAGTAAGGAGGCAATAGGGTGGATAACAACAAGGTGGATAATAATAAGGTGATAATAAGGAGGATAATAGGGTGGACAACAATAGGGTGGATAATAATAAGGTGGACAACAATAGAGTGGACAACAATAGGGTGGATAATAATAAGGTGGACAACAATAGAGTGGATAGTAATAAGGAGGACAGTAAGGCGGACAGTAAGGAGGAAGAAATCAAGCATAGGGAGGATAGTAAGGAGGACAATAAGGAGGATAGCAATAAGGCGGACAATAATAAGGAGGACAATAGGGTGGACAATAATAAGGAGGATAGTAAGGTGGATAGTAATAAGGAGGATAGTAATAAGGAGGATAGTAAGGTGGATATTAATAAGGTGGATAATAATAGGGTGAAGAAATCAAGCATAAGGTGGATAATAGGGTGGACAACAGTAAGGTGGATAGTAATAAGGTGGATAATAAGGTGGACAATAATAAGGTGGATAACAACAAGGTGGATAATAATAAGGTGGATAATAAGGTGGACAACAATAGGGTGGATAATAATAAGGTGGATAATAGGGTGGACAATAATAGGATGGAAGAAATGAAACATAGGGAGGATAACAATAAGGTGGTCAGTAATAAGGTGGATAATAATAAGGTGGATAATAAGGTGGACAATAATAAGGTGGATAACAACAAGGTGGATAATAATAAGGAGGATAGTAATAAGGTGGATAACAACAAGGTGATAGCAATAAGGAGGATAGTAAGGTGGATAACAACAAGGTGGATAGCAATAAGGAGGATAGTAAGGTGGATAGTAATAAGGTGGATAACAACAAGGTGGATAGCAATAAGGAGGATAACAACAAGGTGGATAGCAATAAGGTGGATAGTAATAAGGTGGATAATAATAGGGTGGAAGAAATCAAGCATAAGGTGGATAATAGGGTGGATAATAATAAGGAGGATAGTAATAAGGTGGACAATAATAAGGTGGATAACAACAAGGTGGATAGCAATAAAGTGGGATAACAATAAGGAGGAAGTGGTGGAAGAACCGGAGGATAATAATAAGGTGGTCGTAACTTATTATAATTTGAATGGAGAAATGAAGACG
>CAMPDV010005379.1:0-28044 GCA_946699065.1 Loxodes magnus
AATACGAAATTTTAATACCAGAGTGAGTTAACAATGTATGAAAAAGAGTTGTGTAATTTTTAAAGTAAAAAAAAACATTGTTTTATAGATGTTTTGAAGTGAGAATACGAAATTTTAATACCAGAGTGAGTTAACAATGTATGAAAAATAGTTGTGTAATTTTTAAAGTAAAAAAAAACATTGTTTTTGATATGTTTTGAAGTGAGAATACGAAATTTTAATACCAGAGTGAGTTAACAATGTATGAAAAATAGTTGTGTAATTTTTAAAGTAAAAAAAAACATTGTTTTTGATATGTTTTGAAGTGAGAATACGAAATTTTAATACCAGAGTGAGTTAACAATGTATAAAAAAGAGTTGTGTAATTTTTAAAGTAAAAAAAAACATTGTTTTATAGATGTTTTGAAGTGAGAATACGAAATTTTAATACCAGAGTGAGTTAACAATGTATGAAAAATAGTTGTGTAATTTTTAAAGTAAAAAAAAACATTGTTTTTGATATGTTTTGAAGTGAGAATACGAAATTTTAATACCAGAGTGAGTTAACAATGTATGAAAAATAGTTGTGTAATTTTTAAAGTAAAAATAAACATTGTTTTATAGATGTTTTGAAGTGAGAATACGAAATTTTAATACCAGAGTGAGTTAACAATGTATGAAAAATAGTTGTGTAATTTTTAAAGTAAAAAAAAACATTGTTTTATAGATGTTTTGAAGTGAGAATACGAAATTTTAATACCAGAGTGAGTTAACAATGTATGAAAAATAGTTGTGTAATTTTTAAAGTAAAAAAAAACATTGTTTTTGATATGTTTTGAAGTGAGAATACGAAATTTTAATACCAGAGTGAGTTAACAATGTATGAAAAATAGTTGTGTAATTTTTAAAGTAAAAAAAAACATTGTTTTATAGATGTTTTGAAGTGAGAATACGAAATTTTAATACCAGAGTGAGTTAACAATGTATGAAAAATAGTTGTGTAATTTTTAAAGTAAAAAAAAACATTGTTTTTGATATGTTTTGAAGTGAGAATACGAAATTTTAATACCAGAGTGAGTTAACAATGTATGAAAAATAGTTGTGTAATTTTTAAAGTAAAAAAAAACATTGTTTTATAGATGTTTTGAAGTGAGAATACGAAATTTTAATACCAGAGTGAGTTAACAATGTATGAAAAAGAGTTGTGTAATTTTTAAAGTAAAAAAAAACATTGTTTTATAGATGTTTTGAAGTGAGAATACGAAATTTTAATACCAGAGTGAGTTAACAATGTATGAAAAATAGTTGTGTAATTTTTAAAGTAAAAAAAAAACATTGTTTTTGATATGTTTTGAAGTGAGAATACGAAATTTTAATACCAGAGTGAGTTAACAATGTATGAAAAATAGTTGTGTAATTTTTAAAGTAAAAAAAAACATTGTTTTTGATATGTTTTGAAGTGAGAATACGAAATTTTAATACCAGAGTGAGTTAACAATGTATAAAAAAGAGTTGTGTAATTTTTAAAGTAAAAAAAAACATTGTTTTATAGATGTTTTGAAGTGAGAATACGAAATTTTAATACCAGAGTGAGTTAACAATGTATGAAAAATAGTTGTGTAATTTTTAAAGTAAAAAAAAACATTGTTTTTGATATGTTTTGAAGTGAGAATACGAAATTTTAATACCAGAGTGAGTTAACAATGTATGAAAAATAGTTGTGTAATTTTTAAAGTAAAAAAAAACATTGTTTTATAGATGTTTTTGAAGTGAGAATACGAAATTTTAATACCAGAGTGAGTTAACAATGTATGAAAAATAGTTGTGTAATTTTTAAAGTAAAAAAAAACATTGTTTTTGATATGTTTTGAAGTGAGAATACGAAATTTTAATACCTAGAGTGAGTTAACAATGTATGAAAAATAGTTGTGTAATTTTTAAAGTAAAAAAAAACATTGTTTTATAGATGTTTTGAAGTGAGAATACGAAATTTTAATACCAGAGTGAGTTAACAATGTATGAAAAATAGTTGTGTAATTTTTAAAGTAAAAAAAAACATTGTTTTTGATATGTTTTGAAGTGAGAATACGAAATTTTAATACCAGAGTGAGTTAACAATGTATGAAAAATAGTTGTGTAATTTTTAAAGTAAAAAAAAACATTGTTTTTGATATGTTTTGAAGTGAGAATACGAAATTTTAATACCAGAGTGAGTTAACAATGTATAAAAAAGAGTTGTGTAATTTTTAAAGTAAAAAAAAACATTGTTTTATAGATGTTTTGAAGTGAGAATACGAAATTTTAATACCAGAGTGAGTTAACAATGTATGAAAAATAGTTGTGTAATTTTTAAAGTAAAAAAAAACATTGTTTTTGATATGTTTTGAAGTGAGAATACGAAATTTTAATACCAGAGTGAGTTAACAATGTATGAAAAATAGTTGTGTAATTTTTAAAGTAAAAAAAAACATTGTTTTATAGATGTTTTGAAGTGAGAATACGAAATTTTAATACCAGAGTGAGTTAACAATGTATGAAAAATAGTTGTGTAATTTTTAAAGTAAAAAAAAACATTGTTTTTGATATGTTTTGAAGTGAGAATACGAAATTTTAATACCAGAGTGAGTTAACAATGTATGAAAAATAGTTGTGTAATTTTTAAAGTAAAAAAAAACATTGTTTTATAGATGTTTTGAAGTGAGAATACGAAATTTTAATACCAGAGTGAGTTAACAATGTATGAAAAATAGTTGTGTAATTTTTAAAGTAAAAAAAAACATTGTTTTTGATATGTTTTGAAGTGAGAATACGAAATTTTAATACCAGAGTGAGTTAACAATGTATGAAAAATAGTTGTGTAATTTTTTAAAGTAAAAATAAACATTGTTTTATAGATGTTTTGAAGTGAGAATACGAAATTTTAATACCAGAGTGAGTTAACAATGTATGAAAAATAGTTGTGTAATTTTTAAAGTAAAAAAAACATTGTTTTATAGATGTTTTGAAGTGAGAATACGAAATTTTAATACCAGAGTGAGTTAACAATGTATAAAAAAGAGTTGTGTAATTTTTAAAGTAAAAAAAAAACATTGTTTTATAGATGTTTTGAAGTGAGAATACGAAAATTTTAATACCAGAGTGAGTTAACAATGTATGAAAAATAGTTGTGTAATTTTTAAAGTAAAAAAAAACATTGTTTTTGATATGTTTTGAAGTGAGAATACGAAATTTTAATACCAGAGTGAGTTAACAATGTATGAAAAATAGTTGTGTAATTTTTAAAGTAAAAATAAACATTGTTTTATAGATGTTTTGAAGTGAGAATACGAAATTTTAATACCAGAGTGAGTTAACAATGTATGAAAAATAGTTGTGTAATTTTTAAAGTAAAAAAAAACATTGTTTTATAGATGTTTTGAAGTGAGAATACGAAATTTTAATACCAGAGTGAGTTAACAATGTATGAAAAATAGTTGTGTAATTTTTAAAGTAAAAAAAAACATTGTTTTTGATATGTTTTGAAGTGAGAATACGAAATTTTAATACCAGAGTGAGTTAACAATGTATGAACAAAGAGTTGTGTAATTTTTAAAGTAAAAAAAAACATTGTTTTTGATATGTTTTGAAGTGAGAATACGAAATTTTAATACCAGAGTGAGTTAACAATGTATGAAAAATAGTTGTGTAATTTTTAAAGTAAAAAAAAACATTGTTTTATAGATGTTTTGAAGTGAGAATACGAAATTTTAATACCAGAGTGAGTTAACAATGTATGAAAAATAGTTGTGTAATTTTTAAAGTAAAAAAAAACATTGTTTTATAGATGTTTTGAAGTGAGAATACGAAATTTTAATACCAGAGTGAGTTAACAATGTATGAAAAATAGTTGTGTAATTTTTAAAGTAAAAAAAAACATTGTTTTTGATATGTTTTGAAGTGAGAATACGAAATTTTAATACCAGAGTGAGTTAACAATGTATGAAAAATAGTTGTGTAATTTTTAAAGTAAAAATAAACATTGTTTTATAGATGTTTTGAAGTGAGAATACGAAATTTTAATACCAGAGTGAGTTAACAATGTATAAAAAAGAGTTGTGTAATTTTTAAAGTAAAAAAAAACATTGTTTTATAGATGTTTTGAAGTGAGAATACGAAATTTTAATACCAGAGTGAGTTAACAATGTATGAAAAATAGTTGTGTAATTTTTAAAGTAAAAAAAAACATTGTTTTATAGATGTTTTGAAGTGAGAATACGAAATTTTAATACCAGAGTGAGTTAACAATGTATGAAAAATAGTTGTGTAATTTTTAAAGTAAAAAAAAACATTGTTTTTGATATGTTTTGAAGTGAGAATACGAAATTTTAATACCAGAGTGAGTTAACAATGTATGAAAAATAGTTGTGTAATTTTTAAAGTAAAAAAAAACATTGTTTTTGATATGTTTTGAAGTGAGAATACGAAATTTTAATACCAGAGTGAGTTAACAATGTATAAAAAAGAGTTGTGTAATTTTTAAAGTAAAAAAAAACATTGTTTTATAGATGTTTTGAAGTGAGAATACGAAATTTTAATACCAGAGTGAGTTAACAATGTATGAAAAATAGTTGTGTAATTTTTAAAGTAAAAAAAAAACATTGTTTTTGATATGTTTTGAAGTGAGAATACGAAATTTTAATACCAGAGTGAGTTAACAATGTATGAAAAATAGTTGTGTAATTTTTAAAGTAAAAATAAACATTGTTTTATAGATGTTTTGAAGTGAGAATACGAAATTTTAATACCAGAGTGAGTTAACAATGTATGAAAAATAGTTGTGTAATTTTTAAAGTAAAAAAAAACATTGTTTTATAGATGTTTTGAAGTGAGAATACGAAATTTTAATACCAGAGTGAGTTAACAATGTATGAAAAATAGTTGTGTAATTTTTAAAGTAAAAAAAAACATTGTTTTATAGATGTTTTTGAAGTGAGAATACGAAATTTTAATACCAGAGTGAGTTAACAATGTATGAAAAATAGTTGTGTAATTTTTAAAGTAAAAAAAAAACATTGTTTTTGATATGTTTTGAAGTGAGAATACGAAATTTTAATACCAGAGTGAGTTAACAATGTATGAAAAATAGTTGTGTAATTTTTAAAGTAAAAAAAAACATTGTTTTTGATATGTTTTGAAGTGAGAATACGAAATTTTAATACCAGAGTGAGTTAACAATGTATAAAAAAGAGTTGTGTAATTTTTAAAGTAAAAAAAAAACATTGTTTTATAGATGTTTTGAAGTGAGAATACGAAATTTTAATACCAGAGTGAGTTAACAATGTATGAAAAATAGTTGTGTAATTTTTAAAGTAAAAAAAAAACATTGTTTTATAGATGTTTTGAAGTGAGAATACGAAATTTTAATACCAGAGTGAGTTAACAATGTATGAAAAATAGTTGTGTAATTTTTAAAGTAAAAAAAAAACATTGTTTTTGATATGTTTTGAAGTGAGAATACGAAATTTTAATACCAGAGTGAGTTAACAATGTATAAAAAAGAGTTGTGTAATTTTTAAAGTAAAAAAAAACATTGTTTTATAGATGTTTTGAAGTGAGAATACGAAATTTTAATACCAGAGTGAGTTAACAATGTATGAAAAATAGTTGTGTAATTTTTAAAGTAAAAAAAAAACATTGTTTTATAGATGTTTTGAAGTGAGAATACGAAATTTTAATACCAGAGTGAGTTAACAATGTATGAAAAATAGTTGTGTAATTTTTAAAGTAAAAAAAAAACATTGTTTTTGATATGTTTTGAAGTGAGAATACGAAATTTTAATACCAGAGTGAGTTAACAATGTATAAAAAAGAGTTGTGTAATTTTTAAAGTAAAAAAAAAACATTGTTTTATAGATGTTTTGAAGTGAGAATACGAAATTTTAATACCAGAGTGAGTTAACAATGTATGAAAAATAGTTGTGTAATTTTTAAAGTAAAAAAAAACATTGTTTTATAGATGTTTTGAAGTGAGAATACGAAATTTTAATACCAGAGTGAGTTAACAATGTATGAAAAATAGTTGTGTAATTTTTAAAGTAAAAAAAAACATTGTTTTTATAGATGTTTTGAAGTGAGAATACGAAATTTTAATACCAGAGTGAGTTAACAATGTATGAAAAATAGTTGTGTAATTTTTAAAGTAAAAAAAAAACATTGTTTTATAGATGTTTTGAAGTGAGAATACGAAATTTTAATACCAGAGTGAGTTAACAATGTATGAAAAATAGTTGTGTAATTTTTAAAGTAAAAAAAAACATTGTTTTTGATATGTTTTGAAGTGAGAATACGAAATTTTAATACCAGAGTGAGTTAACAATGTATAAAAAAGAGTTGTGTAATTTTTAAAGTAAAAAAAAACATTGTTTTATAGATGTTTTGAAGTGAGAATACGAAATTTTAATACCAGAGTGAGTTAACAATGTATGAAAAATAGTTGTGTAATTTTTAAAGTAAAAAAAAACATTGTTTTATAGATGTTTTGAAGTGAGAATACGAAATTTTAATACCAGAGTGAGTTAACAATGTATGAAAAAATAGTTGTGTAATTTTTAAAGTAAAAAAAAAACATTGTTTTATAGATGTTTTGAAGTGAGAATACGAAATTTTAATACCAGAGTGAGTTAACAATGTATAAAAAAGAGTTGTGTAATTTTTAAAGTAAAAAAAAACATTGTTTTATAGATGTTTTGAAGTGAGAATACGAAATTTTAATACCAGAGTGAGTTAACAATGTATGAAAAATAGTTGTGTAATTTTTAAAGTAAAAAAAAACATTGTTTTTGATATGTTTTGAAGTGAGAATACGAAATTTTAATACCAGAGTGAGTTAACAATGTATGAAAAATAGTTGTGTAATTTTTAAAGTAAAAATAAACATTGTTTTATAGATGTTTTGAAGTGAGAATACGAAATTTTAATACCAGAGTGAGTTAACAATGTATGAAAAATAGTTGTGTAATTTTTAAAGTAAAAAAAAACATTGTTTTATAGATGTTTTGAAGTGAGAATACGAAATTTTAATACCAGAGTGAGTTAACAATGTATGAAAAATAGTTGTGTAATTTTTAAAGTAAAAAAAAACATTGTTTTATAGATGTTTTGAAGTGAGAATACGAAATTTTAATACCAGAGTGAGTTAACAATGTATGAAAAATAGTTGTGTAATTTTTAAAGTAAAAAAAAACATTGTTTTTGATATGTTTTTGAAGTGAGAATACGAAATTTTAATACCAGAGTGAGTTAACAATGTATGAAAAATAGTTGTGTAATTTTTAAAGTAAAAAAAAACATTGTTTTTGATATGTTTTGAAGTGAGAATACGAAATTTTAATACCAGAGTGAGTTAACAATGTATAAAAAAGAGTTGTGTAATTTTTAAAGTAAAAAAAAACATTGTTTTATAGATGTTTTGAAGTGAGAATACGAAATTTTAATACCAGAGTGAGTTAACAATGTATGAAAAATAGTTGTGTAATTTTTAAAGTAAAAAAAAACATTGTTTTATAGATGTTTTGAAGTGAGAATACGAAATTTTAATACCAGAGTGAGTTAACAATGTATGAAAAATAGTTGTGTAATTTTTAAAGTAAAAAAAAAACATTGTTTTTGATATGTTTTGAAGTGAGAATACGAAATTTTAATACCAGAGTGAGTTAACAATGTATAAAAAAGAGTTGTGTAATTTTTAAAGTAAAAAAAAACATTGTTTTATAGATGTTTTGAAGTGAGAATACGAAATTTTAATACCAGAGTGAGTTAACAATGTATGAAAAATAGTTGTGTAATTTTTAAAGTAAAAATAAACATTGTTTTATAGATGTTTTGAAGTGAGAATACGAAATTTTAATACCAGAGTGAGTTAACAATGTATGAAAAAGAGTTGTGTAATTTTTAAAGTAAAAAAAAACATTGTTTTATAGATGTTTTGAAGTGAGAATACGAAATTTTAATACCAGAGTGAGTTAACAATGTATAAAAAAGAGTTGTGTAATTTTTAAAGTAAAAAAAAAACATTGTTTTATAGATGTTTTGAAGTGAGAATACGAAATTTTAATACCAGAGTGAGTTAACAATGTATGAAAAATAGTTGTGTAATTTTTAAAGTAAAAAAAAACATTGTTTTATAGATGTTTTGAAGTGAGAATACGAAATTTTAATACCAGAGTGAGTTAACAATGTATGAAAAATAGTTGTGTAATTTTTAAAGTAAAAAAAAAACATTGTTTTTGATATGTTTTGAAGTGAGAATACGAAATTTTAATACCAGAGTGAGTTAACAATGTATGAAAAATAGTTGTGTAATTTTTAAAGTAAAAAAAAAACATTGTTTTTGATATGTTTTGAAGTGAGAATACGAAATTTTAATACCAGAGTGAGTTAACAATGTATGAAAAATAGTTGTGTAATTTTTAAAGTAAAAAAAAACATTGTTTTTGATATGTTTTGAAGTGAGAATACGAAATTTTAATACCAGAGTGAGTTAACAATGTATAAAAAAGAGTTGTGTAATTTTTAAAGTAAAAAAAAACATTGTTTTTGATATGTTTTGAAGTGAGAATACGAAATTTTAATACCAGAGTGAGTTAACAATGTATGAAAAATAGTTGTGTAATTTTTAAAGTAAAAAAAAACATTGTTTTTGATATGTTTTGAAGTGAGAATACGAAATTTTAATACCAGAGTGAGTTAACAATGTATGAAAAAGAGTTGTGTAATTTTTAAAGTAAAAAAAAACATTGTTTTATAGATGTTTTGAAGTGAGAATACGAAATTTTAATACCAGAGTGAGTTAACAATGTATGAAAAATAGTTGTGTAATTTTTAAAGTAAAAAAAAACATTGTTTTTGATATGTTTTGAAGTGAGAATACGAAATTTTAATACCAGAGTGAGTTAACAATGTATGAAAAATAGTTGTGTAATTTTTAAAGTAAAAAAAAACATTGTTTTATAGATGTTTTGAAGTGAGAATACGAAATTTTAATACCAGAGTGAGTTAACAATGTATGAAAAATAGTTGTGTAATTTTTAAAGTAAAAAAAAAACATTGTTTTATAGATGTTTTGAAGTGAGAATACGAAATTTTAATACCAGAGTGAGTTAACAATGTATGAAAAATAGTTGTGTAATTTTTAAAGTAAAAAAAAAAACATTGTTTTATAGATGTTTTGAAGTGAGAATACGAAATTTTAATACCAGAGTGAGTTAACAATGTATGAAAAATAGTTGTGTAATTTTTAAAGTAAAAAAAAACATTGTTTTATAGATGTTTTGAAGTGAGAATACGAAATTTTAATACCAGAGTGAGTTAACAATGTATGAAAAAATAGTTGTGTAATTTTTAAAGTAAAAAAAAACATTGTTTTTGATATGTTTTGAAGTGAGAATACGAAATTTTAATACCAGAGTGAGTTAACAATGTATGAAAAATAGTTGTGTAATTTTTAAAGTAAAAAAAAAACATTGTTTTTGATATGTTTTGAAGTGAGAATACGAAATTTTAATACCAGAGTGAGTTAACAATGTATAAAAAAGAGTTGTGTAATTTTTAAAGTAAAAAAAAACATTGTTTTATAGATGTTTTGAAGTGAGAATACGAAATTTTAATACCAGAGTGAGTTAACAATGTATGAAAAATAGTTGTGTAATTTTTAAAGTAAAAAAAAACATTGTTTTTGATATGTTTTGAAGTGAGAATACGAAATTTTAATACCAGAGTGAGTTAACAATGTATGAAAAATAGTTGTGTAATTTTTAAAGTAAAAAAAAACATTGTTTTTGATATGTTTTGAAGTGAGAATACGAAATTTTAATACCAGAGTGAGTTAACAATGTATGAAAAATAGTTGTGTAATTTTTAAAGTAAAAAAAAAACATTGTTTTATAGATGTTTTGAAGTGAGAATACGAAATTTTAATACCAGAGTGAGTTAACAATGTATAAAAAAGAGTTGTGTAATTTTTAAAGTAAAAAAAAACATTGTTTTATAGATGTTTTGAAGTGAGAATACGAAATTTTAATACCAGAGTGAGTTAACAATGTATGAAAAATAGTTGTGTAATTTTTAAAGTAAAAAAAAACATTGTTTTATAGATGTTTTGAAGTGAGAATACGAAATTTTAATACCAGAGTGAGTTAACAATGTATGAAAAATAGTTGTGTAATTTTTAAAGTAAAAAAAAACATTGTTTTTGATATGTTTTGAAGTGAGAATACGAAATTTTAATACCAGAGTGAGTTAACAATGTATGAAAAATAGTTGTGTAATTTTTAAAGTAAAAAAAAAAACATTGTTTTTGATATGTTTTGAAGTGAGAATACGAAATTTTAATACCAGAGTGAGTTAACAATGTATGAAAAATAGTTGTGTAATTTTTAAAGTAAAAAAAAACATTGTTTTATAGATGTTTTTGAAGTGAGAATACGAAATTTTAATACCAGAGTGAGTTAACAATGTATAAAAAAGAGTTGTGTAATTTTTAAAGTAAAAAAAAAACATTGTTTTATAGATGTTTTGAAGTGAGAATACGAAATTTTAATACCAGAGTGAGTTAACAATGTATGAAAAATAGTTGTGTAATTTTTAAAGTAAAAAAAAAACATTGTTTTATAGATGTTTTGAAGTGAGAATACGAAATTTTAATACCAGAGTGAGTTAACAATGTATGAAAAATAGTTGTGTAATTTTTAAAGTAAAAAAAAAACATTGTTTTTGATATGTTTTGAAGTGAGAATACGAAATTTTAATACCAGAGTGAGTTAACAATGTATGAAAAATAGTTGTGTAATTTTTAAAGTAAAAAAAAAACATTGTTTTTGATATGTTTTGAAGTGAGAATACGAAATTTTAATACCAGAGTGAGTTAACAATGTATGAAAAATAGTTGTGTAATTTTTAAAGTAAAAAAAAACATTGTTTTTGATATGTTTTGAAGTGAGAATACGAAATTTTAATACCAGAGTGAGTTAACAATGTATAAAAAAGAGTTGTGTAATTTTTAAAGTAAAAAAAAAACATTGTTTTATAGATGTTTTGAAGTGAGAATACGAAATTTTAATACCAGAGTGAGTTAACAATGTATGAAAAATAGTTGTGTAATTTTTAAAGTAAAAAAAAACATTGTTTTATAGATGTTTTGAAGTGAGAATACGAAATTTTAATACCAGAGTGAGTTAACAATGTATGAAAAATAGTTGTGTAATTTTTAAAGTAAAAAAAAACATTGTTTTTTGATATGTTTTGAAGTGAGAATACGAAATTTTAATACCAGAGTGAGTTAACAATGTATGAAAAATAGTTGTGTAATTTTTAAAGTAAAAAAAAACATTGTTTTTGATATGTTTTGAAGTGAGAATACGAAATTTTAATACCAGAGTGAGTTAACAATGTATGAAAAATAGTTGTGTAATTTTTAAAGTAAAAAAAAACATTGTTTTATAGATGTTTTGAAGTGAGAATACGAAATTTTAATACCAGAGTGAGTTAACAATGTATGAAAAATAGTTGTGTAATTTTTAAAGTAAAAAAAAACATTGTTTTTGATATGTTTTGAAGTGAGAATACGAAATTTTAATACCAGAGTGAGTTAACAATGTATGAAAAATAGTTGTGTAATTTTAAAGTAAAAAAAAACATTGTTTTTGATATGTTTTGAAGTGAGAATACGAAATTTTAATACCAGAGTGAGTTAACAATGTATAAAAAAGAGTTGTGTAATTTTTAAAGTAAAAAAAAAACATTGTTTTATAGATGTTTTGAAGTGAGAATACGAAATTTTAATACCAGAGTGAGTTAACAATGTATGAAAAATAGTTTGTGTAATTTTTAAAGTAAAAAAAAACATTGTTTTTGATATGTTTTGAAGTGAGAATACGAAATTTTAATACCAGAGTGAGTTAACAATGTATGAAAAATAGTTGTGTAATTTTTAAAGTAAAAAAAAAACATTGTTTTATAGATGTTTTGAAGTGAGAATACGAAATTTTAATACCAGAGTGAGTTAACAATGTATGAAAAAGAGTTGTGTAATTTTTAAAGTAAAAAAAAACATTGTTTTATAGATGTTTTGAAGTGAGAATACGAAATTTTAATACCAGAGTGAGTTAACAATGTATGAAAAATAGTTGTGTAATTTTTAAAGTAAAAAAAAACATTGTTTTTGATATGTTTTGAAGTGAGAATACGAAATTTTAATACCAGAGTGAGTTAACAATGTATGAAAAATAGTTGTGTAATTTTTAAAGTAAAAAAAAACATTGTTTTATAGATGTTTTGAAGTGAGAATACGAAATTTTAATACCAGAGTGAGTTAACAATGTATGAAAAATAGTTGTGTAATTTTTAAAGTAAAAAAAAACATTGTTTTTGATATGTTTTGAAGTGAGAATACGAAATTTTAATACCAGAGTGAGTTAACAATGTATGAAAAATAGTTGTGTAATTTTTAAAGTAAAAAAAAACATTGTTTTTGATATGTTTTGAAGTGAGAATACGAAATTTTAATACCAGAGTGAGTTAACAATGTATAAAAAAGAGTTGTGTAATTTTTAAAGTAAAAAAAAACATTGTTTTATAGATGTTTTGAAGTGAGAATACGAAATTTTAATACCAGAGTGAGTTAACAATGTATGAAAAATAGTTGTGTAATTTTTAAAGTAAAAAAAAAACATTGTTTTTGATATGTTTTGAAGTGAGAATACGAAATTTTAATACCAGAGTGAGTTAACAATGTATGAAAAATAGTTGTGTAATTTTTAAAGTAAAAATAAACATTGTTTTATAGATGTTTTGAAGTGAGAATACGAAATTTTAATACCAGAGTGAGTTAACAATGTATGAAAAAGAGTTGTGTAATTTTTAAAGTAAAAAAAAACATTGTTTTATAGATGTTTTGAAGTGAGAATACGAAATTTTAATACCAGAGTGAGTTAACAATGTATAAAAAAGAGTTGTGTAATTTTTAAAGTAAAAAAAAACATTGTTTTATAGATGTTTTGAAGTGAGAATACGAAATTTTAATACCAGAGTGAGTTAACAATGTATGAAAAATAGTTGTGTAATTTTTAAAGTAAAAAAAAAACATTGTTTTATAGATGTTTTGAAGTGAGAATACGAAATTTTAATACCAGAGTGAGTTAACAATGTATGAAAAATAGTTGTGTAATTTTTAAAGTAAAAAAAAACATTGTTTTTGATATGTTTTGAAGTGAGAATACGAAATTTTAATACCAGAGTGAGTTAACAATGTATGAAAAATAGTTGTGTAATTTTTAAAGTAAAAAAAAACATTGTTTTTGATATGTTTTGAAGTGAGAATACGAAATTTTAATACCAGAGTGAGTTAACAATGTATGAAAAATAGTTGTGTAATTTTTAAAGTAAAAAAAAACATTGTTTTTGATATGTTTTGAAGTGAGAATACGAAATTTTAATACCAGAGTGAGTTAACAATGTATAAAAAAGAGTTGTGTAATTTTTAAAGTAAAAAAAAAACATTGTTTTTGATATGTTTTGAAGTGAGAATACGAAATTTTAATACCAGAGTGAGTTAACAATGTATGAAAAATAGTTGTGTAATTTTTAAAGTAAAAAAAAACATTGTTTTTGATATGTTTTGAAGTGAGAATACGAAATTTTAATACCAGAGTGAGTTAACAATGTATGAAAAAGAGTTGTGTAATTTTTAAAGTAAAAAAAAACATTGTTTTATAGATGTTTTGAAGTGAGAATACGAAATTTTAATACCAGAGTGAGTTAACAATGTATGAAAAATAGTTGTGTAATTTTTAAAGTAAAAAAAAAACATTGTTTTATAGATGTTTTGAAGTGAGAATACGAAATTTTAATACCAGAGTGAGTTAACAATGTATGAAAAATAGTTGTGTAATTTTTAAAGTAAAAAAAAACATTGTTTTTGATATGTTTTGAAGTGAGAATACGAAATTTTAATACCAGAGTGAGTTAACAATGTATGAAAAATAGTTGTGTAATTTTTAAAGTAAAAAAAAAACATTGTTTTATAGATGTTTTGAAGTGAGAATACGAAATTTTAATACCAGAGTGAGTTAACAATGTATGAAAAATAGTTGTGTAATTTTTAAAGTAAAAAAAAACATTGTTTTTGATATGTTTTGAAGTGAGAATACGAAATTTTAATACCAGAGTGAGTTAACAATGTATGAAAAATAGTTGTGTAATTTTTAAAGTAAAAAAAAACATTGTTTTTGATATGTTTTGAAGTGAGAATACGAAATTTTAATACCAGAGTGAGTTAACAATGTATAAAAAAGAGTTGTGTAATTTTTAAAGTAAAAAAAAACATTGTTTTATAGATGTTTTGAAGTGAGAATACGAAATTTTAATACCAGAGTGAGTTAACAATGTATGAAAAATAGTTGTGTAATTTTTAAAGTAAAAATAAACATTGTTTTATAGATGTTTTGAAGTGAGAATACGAAATTTTAATACCAGAGTGAGTTAACAATGTATGAAAAATAGTTGTGTAATTTTTAAAGTAAAAAAAAACATTGTTTTTGATATGTTTTGAAGTGAGAATACGAAATTTTAATACCAGAGTGAGTTAACAATGTATGAAAAATAGTTGTGTAATTTTTAAAGTAAAAAAAAAACATTGTTTTTGATATGTTTTGAAGTGAGAATACGAAATTTTAATACCAGAGTGAGTTAACAATGTATAAAAAAAGAGTTGTGTAATTTTTAAAGTAAAAAAAAAACATTGTTTTATAGATGTTTTGAAGTGAGAATACGAAATTTTAATACCAGAGTGAGTTAACAATGTATGAAAAATAGTTGTGTAATTTTTAAAGTAAAAAAAAACATTGTTTTTGATATGTTTTGAAGTGAGAATAACGAAATTTTAATACCAGAGTGAGTTAACAATGTATGAAAAATAGTTGTGTAATTTTTAAAGTAAAAAAAAACATTGTTTTATAGATGTTTTGAAGTGAGAATACGAAATTTTAATACCAGAGTGAGTTAACAATGTATGAAAAATAGTTGTGTAATTTTTAAAGTAAAAAAAAACATTGTTTTTGATATGTTTTGAAGTGAGAATACGAAATTTTAATACCAGAGTGAGTTAACAATGTATGAAAAATAGTTGTGTAATTTTTAAAGTAAAAATAAACATTGTTTTATAGATGTTTTGAAGTGAGAATACGAAATTTTAATACCAGAGTGAGTTAACAATGTATGAAAAATAGTTGTGTAATTTTTAAAGTAAAAAAAAACATTGTTTTATAGATGTTTTGAAGTGAGAATACGAAATTTTAATACCAGAGTGAGTTAACAATGTATGAAAAATAGTTGTGTAATTTTTAAAGTAAAAAAAAACATTGTTTTTGATATGTTTTGAAGTGAGAATACGAAATTTTAATACCAGAGTGAGTTAACAATGTATGAAAAATAGTTGTGTAATTTTTAAAGTAAAAAAAAACATTGTTTTTGATATGTTTTGAAGTGAGAATACGAAATTTTAATACCAGAGTGAGTTAACAATGTATAAAAAAGAGTTGTGTAATTTTAAAGTAAAAAAAAACATTGTTTTATAGATGTTTTGAAGTGAGAATACGAAATTTTAATACCAGAGTGAGTTAACAATGTATGAAAAATAGTTGTGTAATTTTTAAAGTAAAAAAAAACATTGTTTTTGATATGTTTTGAAGTGAGAATACGAAATTTTAATACCAGAGTGAGTTAACAATGTATGAAAAATAGTTGTGTAATTTTTAAAGTAAAAAAAAACATTGTTTTTGATATGTTTTGAAGTGAGAATACGAAATTTTAATACCAGAGTGATTCACTTCTTTCTGGTATTAAAATTTCGTATTCTCACTTCAAAACATATCAAAAACAATGTTTTTTTTTACTTTAAAATTACACAACTATTTTTCATACATTGTTAACTCACTCTGGTATTAAAATTTCGTATTCTCACTTCAAAACATATCAAAAACAATGTTTTTTTTTACTTTAAAAATTACACAACTATTTTTCATACATTGTTAACTCACTCTGGTATTAAAATTTCGTATTCTCACTTCAAAACATCTATAAAACAATGTTTTTTTTTACTTTAAAAATTACACAACTCTTTTTTATACATTGTTAACTCACTCTGGTATTAAAATTTCGTATTCTCACTTCAAAACATATCAAAAACAATGTTTTTTTTTACTTTAAAAATTACACAACTATTTTTCATACATTGTTAACTCACTCTGGTATTAAAATTTCGTATTCTCACTTCAAAACATATCAAAAACAATGTTTTTTTTACTTTAAAAATTACACAACTATTTTTCATACATTGTTAACTCACTCTGGTATTAAAATTTCGTATTCTCACTTCAAAACATCTATAAAACAATGTTTTTTTTTACTTTAAAATTACACAACTATTTTTCATACATTGTTAACTCACTCTGGTATTAAAATTTCGTATTCTCACTTCAAAACATCTATAAAACAATGTTTATTTTTACTTTAAAAATTACACAACTATTTTTCATACATTGTTAACTCACTCTGGTATTAAAATTTCGTATTCTCACTTCAAAACATATCAAAAACAATGTTTTTTTTTACTTTAAAAATTACACAACTATTTTTCATACATTGTTAACTCACTCTGGTATTAAAATTTCGTATTCTCACTTCAAAACATCTATAAAACAATGTTTTTTTTTACTTTAAAAATTACACAACTATTTTTCATACATTGTTAACTCACTCTGGTATTAAAATTTCGTATTCTCACTTCAAAACATATCAAAAACAATGTTTTTTTTTACTTTAAAAATTACACAACTATTTTTCATACATTGTTAACTCACTCTGGTATTAAAATTTCGTATTCTCACTTCAAAACATCTATAAAACAATGTTTTTTTTTACTTTAAAAATTACACAACTCTTTTTTATACATTGTTAACTCACTCTGGTATTAAAATTTCGTATTCTCACTTCAAAACATATCAAAAACAATGTTTTTTTTTACTTTAAAAATTACACAACTATTTTTCATACATTGTTAACTCACTCTGGTATTAAAATTTCGTATTCTCACTTCAAAACATATCAAAAACAATGTTTTTTTTTACTTTAAAAATTACACAACTATTTTTCATACATTGTTAACTCACTCTGGTATTAAAATTTCGTATTCTCACTTCAAAACATCTATAAAACAATGTTTATTTTTACTTTAAAAATTACACAACTATTTTTCATACATTGTTAACTCACTCTGGTATTAAAATTTCGTATTCTCACTTCAAAACATCTATAAAACAATGTTTTTTTTTACTTTAAAAATTACACAACTCTTTTTTATACATTGTTAACTCACTCTGGTATTAAAATTTCGTATTCTCACTTCAAAACATATCAAAAACAATGTTTTTTTTTACTTTAAAAATTACACAACTATTTTTCATACATTGTTAACTCACTCTGGTATTAAAATTTCGTATTCTCACTTCAAAACATATCAAAAACAATGTTTTTTTTTACTTTAAAAATTACACAACTATTTTTCATACATTGTTAACTCACTCTGGTATTAAAATTTCGTATTCTCACTTCAAAACATCTATAAAACAATGTTTTTTTTTACTTTAAAAATTACACAACTATTTTTCATACATTGTTAACTCACTCTGGTATTAAAATTTCGTATTCTCACTTCAAAACATATCAAAAACAATGTTTTTTTTTACTTTAAAAATTACACAACTATTTTTCATACATTGTTAACTCACTCTGGTATTAAAATTTCGTATTCTCACTTCAAAACATCTATAAAACAATGTTTTTTTTTACTTTAAAAATTACACAACTATTTTTCATACATTGTTAACTCACTCTGGTATTAAAATTTCGTATTCTCACTTCAAAACATCTATAAAACAATGTTTTTTTTTACTTTAAAAATTACACAACTCTTTTCATACATTGTTAACTCACTCTGGTATTAAAATTTCGTATTCTCACTTCAAAACATATCAAAAACAATGTTTTTTTTTACTTTAAAAATTACACAACTATTTTTCATACATTGTTAACTCACTCTGGTATTAAAATTTCGTATTCTCACTTCAAAACATATCAAAAACAATGTTTTTTTTTACTTTAAAAATTACACAACTCTTTTTATACATTGTTAACTCACTCTGGTATTAAAATTTCGTATTCTCACTTCAAAACATATCAAAAACAATGTTTTTTTTTACTTTAAAAATTACACAACTATTTTTCATACATTGTTAACTCACTCTGGTATTAAAATTTCGTATTCTCACTTCAAAACATATCAAAAACAATGTTTTTTTTTACTTTAAAAATTACACAACTATTTTTCATACATTGTTAACTCACTCTGGTATTAAAATTTCGTATTCTCACTTCAAAACATATCAAAAACAATGTTTTTTTTTACTTTAAAAATTACACAACTATTTTTCATACATTGTTAACTCACTCTGGTATTAAAATTTCGTATTCTCACTTCAAAACATCTATAAAACAATGTTTTTTTTTACTTTAAAAATTACACAACTATTTTTCATACATTGTTAACTCACTCTGGTATTAAAATTTCGTATTCTCACTTCAAAACATCTATAAAACAATGTTTTTTTTTACTTTAAAAATTACACAACTCTTTTTTATACATTGTTAACTCACTCTGGTATTAAAATTTCGTATTCTCACTTCAAAACATATATAAAACAATGTTTTTTTTTACTTTAAAAATTACACAACTCTTTTTCATACATTGTTAACTCACTCTGGTATTAAAATTTCGTATTCTCACTTCAAAACATCTATAAAACAATGTTTATTTTTACTTTAAAAATTACACAACTATTTTTCATACATTGTTAACTCACTCTGGTATTAAAATTTCGTATTCTCACTTCAAAACATATCAAAAACAATGTTTTTTTTTACTTTAAAAATTACACAACTATTTTTCATACATTGTTAACTCACTCTGGTATTAAAATTTCGTATTCTCACTTCAAAACATCTATAAAACAATGTTTTTTTTTACTTTAAAAATTACACAACTCTTTTTTATACATTGTTAACTCACTCTGGTATTAAAATTTCGTATTCTCACTTCAAAACATATCAAAAACAATGTTTTTTTTTACTTTAAAAATTACACAACTATTTTTCATACATTGTTAACTCACTCTGGTATTAAAATTTCGTATTCTCACTTCAAAACATATCAAAAACAATGTTTTTTTTTACTTTAAAAATTACACAACTATTTTTCATACATTGTTAACTCACTCTGGTATTAAAATTTCGTATTCTCACTTCAAAACATCTATAAAACAATGTTTTTTTTTACTTTAAAAATTACACAACTATTTTTCATACATTGTTAACTCACTCTGGTATTAAAATTTCGTATTCTCACTTCAAAACATATCAAAAACAATGTTTTTTTTTACTTTAAAAATTACACAACTATTTTTCATACATTGTTAACTCACTCTGGTATTAAAATTTCGTATTCTCACTTCAAAACATCTATAAAACAATGTTTTTTTTTACTTTAAAAATTACACAACTCTTTTTCATACATTGTTAACTCACTCTGGTATTAAAATTTCGTATTCTCACTTCAAAACATCTATAAAACAATGTTTTTTTTTACTTTAAAAATTACACAACTATTTTTCATACATTGTTAACTCACTCTGGTATTAAAATTTCGTATTCTCACTTCAAAACATATCAAAAACAATGTTTTTTTTTACTTTAAAAATTACACAACTATTTTTCATACATTGTTAACTCACTCTGGTATTAAAATTTCGTATTCTCACTTCAAAACATCTATAAAACAATGTTTTTTTTTACTTTAAAAATTACACAACTCTTTTTTATACATTGTTAACTCACTCTGGTATTAAAATTTCGTATTCTCACTTCAAAACATATCAAAAACAATGTTTTTTTTTACTTTAAAAATTACACAACTATTTTTCATACATTGTTAACTCACTCTGGTATTAAAATTTCGTATTCTCACTTCAAAACATATCAAAAACAATGTTTTTTTTTACTTTAAAAATTACACAACTATTTTTCATACATTGTTAACTCACTCTGGTATTAAAATTTCGTATTCTCACTTCAAAACATCTATAAAACAATGTTTTTTTTTACTTTAAAAATTACACAACTATTTTTCATACATTGTTAACTCACTCTGGTATTAAAATTTCGTATTCTCACTTCAAAACATATCAAAAACAATGTTTTTTTTTACTTTAAAAATTACACAACTATTTTTCATACATTGTTAACTCACTCTGGTATTAAAATTTCGTATTCTCACTTCAAAACATATCAAAAACAATGTTTTTTTTTACTTTAAAAATTACACAACTATTTTTCATACATTGTTAACTCACTCTGGTATTAAAATTTCGTATTCTCACTTCAAAACATCTATAAAACAATGTTTTTTTTTACTTTAAAAATTACACAACTATTTTTCATACATTGTTAACTCACTCTGGTATTAAAATTTCGTATTCTCACTTCAAAACATCTATAAAACAATGTTTTTTTTTACTTTAAAAATTACACAACTCTTTTTTATACATTGTTAACTCACTCTGGTATTAAAATTTCGTATTCTCACTTCAAAACATATCAAAAACAATGTTTTTTTTTACTTTAAAAATTACACAACTATTTTTCATACATTGTTAACTCACTCTGGTATTAAAATTTCGTATTCTCACTTCAAAACATCTATAAAACAATGTTTTTTTTTACTTTAAAAATTACACAACTATTTTTCATACATTGTTAACTCACTCTGGTATTAAAATTTCGTATTCTCACTTCAAAACATATCAAAAACAATGTTTTTTTTTACTTTAAAAATTACACAACTATTTTTCATACATTGTTAACTCACTCTGGTATTAAAATTTCGTATTCTCACTTCAAAACATCTATAAAACAATGTTTTTTTTTACTTTAAAAATTACACAACTATTTTTCATACATTGTTAACTCACTCTGGTATTAAAATTTCGTATTCTCACTTCAAAACATCTATAAAACAATGTTTTTTTTACTTTAAAAATTACACAACTCTTTTTTATACATTGTTAACTCACTCTGGTATTAAAATTTCGTATTCTCACTTCAAAACATCTATAAAACAATGTTTTTTTTTACTTTAAAAATTACACAACTATTTTTCATACATTGTTAACTCACTCTGGTATTAAAATTTCGTATTCTCACTTCAAAACATATCAAAAACAATGTTTTTTTTACTTTAAAAATTACACAACTATTTTCATACATTGTTAACTCACTCTGGTATTAAAATTTCGTATTCTCACTTCAAAACATATCAAAAACAATGTTTT
The DNA here is from genome assembly GCA_946699065.1 of Loxodes magnus. Taxonomy (NCBI): domain Eukaryota; phylum Ciliophora; class Karyorelictea; order Loxodida; family Loxodidae; genus Loxodes; species Loxodes magnus. The sequence goes on from CAMPDV010005379.1 coordinate 21,453, forward strand.
TTTTTACTTTAAAATTACACAACTATTTTTCATACATTGTTAACTCACTCTGGTATTAAAATTTCGTATTCTCACTTCAAAACATCTATAAAACAATGTTTTTTTTACTTTAAAAATTACACAACTATTTTTCATACATTGTTAACTCACTCTGGTATTAAAATTTCGTATTCTCACTTCAAAACATCTATAAAACAATGTTTTTTTTTACTTTAAAAATTACACAACTCTTTTTTATACATTGTTAACTCACTCTGGTATTAAAATTTCGTATTCTCACTTCAAAACATCTATAAAACAATGTTTTTTTTACTTTAAAAATTACACAACTATTTTTCATACATTGTTAACTCACTCTGGTATTAAAATTTCGTATTCTCACTTCAAAACATATCAAAAACAATGTTTTTTTTTACTTTAAAAATTACACAACTATTTTTCATACATTGTTAACTCACTCTGGTATTAAAATTTCGTATTCTCACTTCAAAACATATCAAAAACAATGTTTTTTTTTACTTTAAAAATTACACAACTATTTTTCATACATTGTTAACTCACTCTGGTATTAAAATTTCGTATTCTCACTTCAAAACATCTATAAAACAATGTTTTTTTTTACTTTAAAAATTACACAACTCTTTTTTATACATTGTTAACTCACTCTGGTATTAAAATTTCGTATTCTCACTTCAAAACATATCAAAAACAATGTTTTTTTTTACTTTAAAAATTACACAACTATTTTTCATACATTGTTAACTCACTCTGGTATTAAAATTTCGTATTCTCACTTCAAAACATATCAAAAACAATGTTTTTTTTTACTTTAAAAATTACACAACTATTTTTCATACATTGTTAACTCACTCTGGTATTAAAATTTCGTATTCTCACTTCAAAACATCTATAAAACAATGTTTTTTTTTACTTTAAAAATTACACAACTATTTTTCATACATTGTTAACTCACTCTGGTATTAAAATTTCGTATTCTCACTTCAAAACATCTATAAAACAATGTTTTTTTTACTTTAAAAATTACACAACTATTTTTCATACATTGTTAACTCACTCTGGTATTAAAATTTCGTATTCTCACTTCAAAACATCTATAAAACAATGTTTTTTTTTACTTTAAAAATTACACAACTATTTTTCATACATTGTTAACTCACTCTGGTATTAAAATTTCGTATTCTCACTTCAAAACATCTATAAAACAATGTTTTTTTTTACTTTAAAAATTACACAACTATTTTTCATACATTGTTAACTCACTCTGGTATTAAAATTTCGTATTCTCACTTCAAAACATATCAAAAACAATGTTTTTTTTTACTTTAAAAATTACACAACTATTTTTCATACATTGTTAACTCACTCTGGTATTAAAATTTCGTATTCTCACTTCAAAACATCTATAAAACAATGTTTTTTTTACTTTAAAAATTACACAACTCTTTTTCATACATTGTTAACTCACTCTGGTATTAAAATTTCGTATTCTCACTTCAAAACATATCAAAAACAATGTTTTTTTTTACTTTAAAAATTACACAACTATTTTTCATACATTGTTAACTCACTCTGGTATTAAAATTTCGTATTCTCACTTCAAAACATATCAAAAACAATGTTTTTTTTTACTTTAAAAATTACACAACTCTTTTTTATACATTGTTAACTCACTCTGGTATTAAAATTTCGTATTCTCACTTCAAAACATATCAAAAACAATGTTTTTTTTTACTTTAAAAATTACACAACTATTTTTCATACATTGTTAACTCACTCTGGTATTAAAATTTCGTATTCTCACTTCAAAACATATCAAAAACAATGTTTTTTTTTACTTTAAAAATTACACAACTATTTTTCATACATTGTTAACTCACTCTGGTATTAAAATTTCGTATTCTCACTTCAAAACATATCAAAAACAATGTTTTTTTTTACTTTAAAAATTACACAACTATTTTCATACATTGTTAACTCACTCTGGTATTAAAATTCGTATTCTCACTTCAAAACATCTATAAAACAATGTTTTTTTTTACTTTAAAAATTACACAACTATTTTTCATACATTGTTAACTCACTCTGGTATTAAAATTTCGTATTCTCACTTCAAAACATCTATAAAACAATGTTTTTTTTTACTTTAAAAATTACACAACTCTTTTTATACATTGTTAACTCACTCTGGTATTAAAATTTCGTATTCTCACTTCAAAACATCTATAAAACAATGTTTTTTTTACTTTAAAAATTACACAACTCTTTTTCATACATTGTTAACTCACTCTGGTATTAAAATTTCGTATTCTCACTTCAAAACATCTATAAAACAATGTTTATTTTTACTTTAAAAATTACACAACTATTTTTCATACATTGTTAACTCACTCTGGTATTAAAATTTCGTATTCTCACTTCAAAACATCTATAAAACAATGTTTTTTTTTACTTTAAAAATTACACAACTCTTTTTTATACATTGTTAACTCACTCTGGTATTAAAATTTCGTATTCTCACTTCAAAACATATCAAAAACAATGTTTTTTTTTACTTTAAAAATTACACAACTATTTTTCATACATTGTTAACTCACTCTGGTATTAAAATTTCGTATTCTCACTTCAAAACATCTATAAAACAATGTTTTTTTTTTACTTTAAAAATTACACAACTATTTTTCATACATTGTTAACTCACTCTGGTATTAAAATTTCGTATTCTCACTTCAAAACATCTATAAAACAATGTTTTTTTTTACTTTAAAAATTACACAACTCTTTTTTATACATTGTTAACTCACTCTGGTATTAAAATTTCGTATTCTCACTTCAAAACATATCAAAAACAATGTTTTTTTTTACTTTAAAAATTACACAACTATTTTTCATACATTGTTAACTCACTCTGGTATTAAAATTTCGTATTCTCACTTCAAAACATATCAAAAACAATGTTTTTTTTACTTTAAAAATTACACAACTATTTTTCATACATTGTTAACTCACTCTGGTATTAAAATTTCGTATTCTCACTTCAAAACATCTATAAAACAATGTTTTTTTTTACTTTAAAAATTACACAACTATTTTTCATACATTGTTAACTCACTCTGGTATTAAAATTTCGTATTCTCACTTCAAAACATCTATAAAACAATGTTTTTTTTTACTTTAAAAATTACACAACTATTTTTCATACATTGTTAACTCACTCTGGTATTAAAATTTCGTATTCTCACTTCAAAACATCTATAAAACAATGTTTATTTTTACTTTAAAAATTACACAACTATTTTTCATACATTGTTAACTCACTCTGGTATTAAAATTTCGTATTCTCACTTCAAAACATATCAAAAACAATGTTTTTTTTTACTTTAAAAATTACACAACTATTTTTCATACATTGTTAACTCACTCTGGTATTAAAATTTCGTATTCTCACTTCAAAACATCTATAAAACAATGTTTTTTTTTACTTTAAAAATTACACAACTCTTTTTTATACATTGTTAACTCACTCTGGTATTAAAATTTCGTATTCTCACTTCAAAACATCTATAAAACAATGTTTTTTTTTACTTTAAAAATTACACAACTATTTTTCATACATTGTTAACTCACTCTGGTATTAAAATTTCGTATTCTCACTTCAAAACATCTATAAAACAATGTTTTTTTTTACTTTAAAATTACACAACTATTTTTCATACATTGTTAACTCACTCTGGTATTAAAATTTCGTATTCTCACTTCAAAACATCTATAAAACAATGTTTTTTTTTACTTTAAAAATTACACAACTCTTTTTTATACATTGTTAACTCACTCTGGTATTAAAATTTCGTATTCTCACTTCAAAACATATCAAAAACAATGTTTTTTTTTACTTTAAAAATTACACAACTATTTTTCATACATTGTTAACTCACTCTGGTATTAAAATTTCGTATTCTCACTTCAAAACATCTATAAAACAATGTTTTTTTTTACTTTAAAAATTACACAACTATTTTTCATACATTGTTAACTCACTCTGGTATTAAAATTTCGTATTCTCACTTCAAAACATCTATAAAACAATGTTTTTTTTACTTTAAAAATACACAACTATTTTTCATACATTGTTAACTCACTCTGGTATTAAAATTTCGTATTCTCACTTCAAAACATCTATAAAACAATGTTTTTTTTTACTTTAAAAATTACACAACTATTTTTCATACATTGTTAACTCACTCTGGTATTAAAATTTCGTATTCTCACTTCAAAACATCTATAAAACAATGTTTTTTTTTACTTTAAAAATTACACAACTCTTTTTTATACATTGTTAACTCACTCTGGTATTAAAATTTCGTATTCTCACTTCAAAACATATCAAAAACAATGTTTTTTTTTACTTTAAAAATTACACAACTATTTTTCATACATTGTTAACTCACTCTGGTATTAAAATTTCGTATTCTCACTTCAAAACATCTATAAAACAATGTTTTTTTTACTTTAAAAATTACACAACTATTTTTCATACATTGTTAACTCACTCTGGTATTAAAATTTCGTATTCTCACTTCAAAACATCTATAAAACAATGTTTTTTTTTTACTTTAAAAATTACACAACTCTTTTTTATACATTGTTAACTCACTCTGGTATTAAAATTTCGTATTCTCACTTCAAAACATATCAAAAACAATGTTTTTTTTTACTTTAAAAATTACACAACTATTTTTCATACATTGTTAACTCACTCTGGTATTAAAATTTCGTATTCTCACTTCAAAACATCTATAAAACAATGTTTTTTTTACTTTAAAAATTACACAACTATTTTTCATACATTGTTAACTCACTCTGGTATTAAAATTTCGTATTCTCACTTCAAACATCTATAAAACAATGTTTTTTTTTACTTTAAAAATTACACAACTCTTTTTTATACATTGTTAACTCACTCTGGTATTAAAATTTCGTATTCTCACTTCAAAACATATCAAAAACAATGTTTTTTTTTACTTTAAAAATTACACAACTATTTTTCATACATTGTTAACTCACTCTGGTATTAAAATTTCGTATTCTCACTTCAAAACATATCAAAAACAATGTTTTTTTTACTTTAAAAATTACACAACTATTTTTCATACATTGTTAACTCACTCTGGTATTAAAATTTCGTATTCTCACTTCAAAACATCTATAAAACAATGTTTTTTTTTACTTTAAAAATTACACAACTATTTTTCATACATTGTTAACTCACTCTGGTATTAAAATTTCGTATTCTCACTTCAAAACATCTATAAAACAATGTTTTTTTTTACTTTAAAAATTACACAACTATTTTTCATACATTGTTAACTCACTCTGGTATTAAAATTTCGTATTCTCACTTCAAAACATCTATAAAACAATGTTTATTTTACTTTAAAAATTACACAACTATTTTTCATACATTGTTAACTCACTCTGGTATTAAAATTTCGTATTCTCACTTCAAAACATATCAAAAACAATGTTTTTTTTTACTTTAAAAATTACACAACTATTTTTCATACATTGTTAACTCACTCTGGTATTAAAATTTCGTATTCTCACTTCAAAACATCTATAAAACAATGTTTTTTTTTACTTTAAAAATTACACAACTCTTTTTTATACATTGTTAACTCACTCTGGTATTAAAATTTCGTATTCTCACTTCAAAACATATCAAAAACAATGTTTTTTTTACTTTAAAAATTACACAACTATTTTTCATACATTGTTAACTCACTCTGGTATTAAAATTTCGTATTCTCACTTCAAAACATATCAAAAACAATGTTTTTTTTACTTTAAAAATTACACAACTATTTTTCATACATTGTTAACTCACTCTGGTATTAAAATTTCGTATTCTCACTTCAAAACATCTATAAAACAATGTTTTTTTTACTTTAAAAATTACACAACTATTTTTCATACATTGTTAACTCACTCTGGTATTAAAATTTCGTATTCTCACTTCAAAACATCTATAAAACAATGTTTTTTTTTACTTTAAAAATTACACAACTCTTTTTATACATTGTTAACTCACTCTGGTATTAAAATTTCGTATTCTCACTTCAAAACATCTATAAAACAATGTTTATTTTTACTTTAAAAATTACACAACTATTTTTCATACATTGTTAACTCACTCTGGTATTAAAATTTCGTATTCTCACTTCAAAACATATCAAAAACAATGTTTTTTTTTACTTTAAAATTACACAACTATTTTTCATACATTGTTAACTCACTCTGGTATTAAAATTTCGTATTCTCACTTCAAAACATCTATAAAACAATGTTTTTTTTTACTTTAAAAATTACACAACTATTTTTCATACATTGTTAACTCACTCTGGTATTAAAATTTCGTATTCTCACTTCAAAACATCTATAAAACAATGTTTTTTTTTACTTTAAAAATTACACAACTATTTTTCATACATTGTTAACTCACTCTGGTATTAAAATTTCGTATTCTCACTTCAAAACATATCAAAAACAATGTTTTTTTTTACTTTAAAAATTACAC